>CM060262.1:34197442-34434942 GCA_030684275.1 Acipenser oxyrinchus oxyrinchus | reverse complement strand
CAGCGGTCAAACTTCGTAAGAAGAGACGCCAAACGACTGCCAGCGATGTACTGCTAATCTAACTGCGTGCATGTTTTTTATTATTCATTTACACCCTTAGCGCTGCCTGTCCTAACACACACACCCGTTCACGCTTACTTCAGGTGGTCCAGAGAGTGAATGCTTTTCGATTTCCCTTGCCCTGCTCCGACCCAGCTTCTAGACCGTCCAAACATTGCTGTTGTTAGCGTCGGGAAGTTTATATTTTACATGTGTGGCCGATGAAATCCATACCGGTAACTAGCACAATCCCCAAGAAACAAAATACAAAATAAAACAAGGAAAACATTAAATGACGTTGTGACATTCGATGAGACCAACCCCAACAAAACCTCTACTACAAGGAACTGGACGCTGGTACATCCGGGTGGTCGCCGCTAGTTATTCTGAGAGTTGTAGTTCTTCAATCTCACTCGCTCCCTCCGCCGCCGGCAACAAAGGACTGTTCACGAACTCGCTCTCCCGAAGTGCTTCGGGACTCAGTGACGTTTGGAATGTACCCCTTCGACGTAAAACGCACGCGACATGACACTATGATGAAGAGGCAGTTTAAAAAAAAAGGCGGGGCTCCGGAGGAAAGGGGCGGGACTCTGGATTGTGACAAGTTAGCTGACCCATCACGGTACAAGTTCAGAAACAACCAGCCAATGGCAGCTTATTGCAGTGCTGGGGAGACTTGCACTTGATGCAACCATAACAATAATATATATTTTTTAAAAAACAATACGTTCGGTGATGCGGTTCTTTAAATTGGCAGTGAGGTCTTGTTCAATGCGTTGCATGTTTTTGTTTGTAAATACAAACCAGACAGCGCTGTAGCCGGTAGTGTAACTCTGAAACAATTCAATATGTTCGTTTCATGTTTTGACGCAAACTCTGCTGCACTGCACACAATTATTCAACATTATAACTAAACTACATCTTGACTTACCAGCGAGGTGGTTAAATCAGTCAGACCTCGCTGTGAAATTAAATCACTGCTTTAGAGTGTGTTGGACAGCGTTATTGCTATTATTATTATTATTATTATTATTATTATTATTATTATTATTAATCATCTGTCGAGCTATGTGTCGACTCCTCGATGTTCTGATCTGATGAGGATCATTATATTTGCAGAGTTGCGTGCTCCTGTACCCACGGTATATCAGTACTAGGACTGGCGGTGTTGTTGCATTGTCTGTGTGTCTGTCTGTCTGTCCGGACCGCCTTCTCGCATCCCGGCTGTATGACATCCCCAGTCTATGCTAATCAAGATTCGGTGGAGCCGCTGTTTAATGACCTGCCCTATATGTTTTATCTCGGTCTGTTTTTCGTGAACGTGTTGATCCTCTACTATGCCTTCCTTATGGAGTACATTGCCCTCAATGTGGGGATAGTCTTTCTGCCCGAGGATATGGACCAGGCGCTGGTTGATCTGGGAGTTCTGTCGGACCCGGGTTCGGTTCCGTACGACACCGATGTAGAACTGGACGTCTTCGAAGGATACTTAGACTGAAAAAAACTACACACAGGTCCGAAATGGCTGAAGCCAGAAGTTCCATCGCTTCCAAATACCCCTTCCACCAGTGTGACCACAGCGATCCAGTCAGAAAGCCGGATTCTCCCCAGCGGCAGAGCAGTCGGGCCGCTCAAGTCTCTAATTACCATTGCTGGCTGACGAGTGTGCTGAAAAGATATGGCCCGGAGGCATTCACTTCAGACAGTGTTGTGACTTGGCTTGTTACATGCAACAACAGCACACGTGGGGATATTAGTGGAAGAAAGTAAGGGTTTCATGTGTTGATTCTGGGGTAGGTGGGGTTTGTTTTTCCAGGGATAGGCTTTGTTAGGTAATACTCTGCAGCAGCAGAAGGGCCTTGCAGTGTGCTTGTGCATTTCGAGCTGGCTTTTTAAAATTGCTGCTAATTAACATTCACCTTGTAAATCCTGATATCTGTAGGCAGGGGTGGAAATAAGAGCCCTATTGCATAGCAGTTTCACCCTTTCCAGGTTTTACTACAAGCTTGATTAGCCCCCAGTGGGTTCTTATTAAACTCATAGTAAAACCAGGGATGGATCAAACTGCTATGCAATGGGAGTCTTCTTTCCAGCCCTGGCTGCAGAGCTCAGGGTTTAAAAGGGGAATGTTAAGTCGCTGTTGTCAATGCCAGCTCTGGATGGGGTTTGATTCTCTCCCTCTCTCTGAGTTCCCCCCGCAGGATTTCCAGACTGTAGGACACTGAGCCCAGGACAGGGGCGCCCCTTGACCCTTGACCTCTGTTGCAGAGAATGCTGCCACAGAGACGCAAACGGATTGAACAGACTGAGACCCTGAAAAAAAAAAAAATAAAAAAAACAAACAGCAATACAAAACGGAGTGGCCCACGGCATGAAACTGAAGAGCTTTACTTCTGTGAACTATTGAAGTATTCTCTCTGGACGCTGCAGTATGCGAAGGAGAGCACTCGCTGCCATACGCTACCCCTACACAGTAACTACACAGTGTTTGTGATGCAGCGGACACACCACCACCAGATCCACTTCTCAGAGTCATGATGGCATTCGCCTGAAAACTGACAGACTATTTCTATTGCAGGTTATTTGTATTTATTCATGTAAGCTTTAGTTAGAATTCTAATTGTATTATTATTATTATTATTATTAACATTTAGAATCCGAGGCATGGCAGATTTGCTGATTATATTTTGCTGGGTGTAAGCGGTCCTTTTGAAGTATTTGTTTGTTATTGTTTTCATGCTGACAGTGCTGCTGTCTGTTTGTAGCGATTCTATTGCAGTCGGCCTGAATCACCCATGAATGTTTTTGGTTTTTTTGCAGTGAAGTCATCACAGCAGCGCACTGCATACAACTAGTATTTTTCAAGTACTTCCCAATTCACAAAACAAACACAAAAAAAACAAACAACAAACAAACCCCACACACCACAACAGCGAACACGTCTCCTGGAAACGCAGGGGTCTGGACGGAGTCGCTCACGGGATAGAAACCCTTGTTGTAATCAGTTGGGAGGGGCCTCAGCCCACGACAGCAAAGCGGGGGCTGCACTCGTAGTCACACTGTTTCCACTGTGAGGGGCAGCCACTAGATAAATTAACATTAAACACATGTTCCTGCAAACTGGACTGGAAGCTTTGCTGCTCAGACCTCTCTAATAAGTAACTTCACAGTATTAACTGTACGTAAAGCTCTGCATATCAGCACACAGTGTTGATCCAGAAGAAACTCGAGATGCAACTCATTAGGTTTCAACAGGACGTGTGGGCTGAGGCACAGAGAGGTTCTCTTAGGGGTTTCAACAGGACGTGTGGGCTGAGGCACAGAGAGGTTCTCTTAGGGGTTTCAACAGGACGTGCGGGCTGAGGCACAGAGAGGTTCTGTTAGGGGTTTCAACAGGACGTGTGGGCTGAGGCACAGAGAGGTTCTCTTAGGGGTTTCAACAGGACGTGTGGGCTGAGGCACAGAGAGGTTCTGTTAGGGGATTCAACAGGACGTGTGGGCTGAGGCACAGAGAGGTTCTGTTAGGGGTTTCAACAGGACGTGTGGGCTGAGGCACAGAGAGGTTCTGTTAGGGGTTTCAACAGGACGTGCGGGCTGAGGCACAGAGAGGTTCTGTTAGGGGTTTCAACAGGACGTGTGGGCTGAGGCACAGAGAGGTTCTCTTAGGGGTTTCAACAGGACGTGCGGGCTGAGGCACAGAGAGGTTCTGTTAGGGGTTTCAACAGGACGTGCGGGCTGAGGCACAGAGAGGTTCTGTTAGGGGTTTCAACAGGACGTGCGAGCTGAGGCACAGAGAGGTTCTCTTAGGGGTTTCAACAGGACGTGCGGGCTGAGGCACAGAGAGGTTCTGTTAGGGGTTTCAACAGGACGTGCGGGCTGAGGCACAGAGAGGTTCTGTTAGGGGTTTCAACAGGACATGTGGGCTGAGGCACAGAGAGGTTCTGTTAGGGGTTTCAACAGGACGTGTGAGCTGAGGCACAGAGAGGTTCTGTTAGGGGTTTCAACAGGACGTGTGGGCTGAGGCACAGAGAGGTTCTGTTAGGGGTTTCAACAGGACGTGTGAGCTGAGGCACAGAGAGGTTCTGTTAGGGGTTTCAACAGGACCTGTGTGTGTGTGTGAATGTGGGACGCTTTGAGCTGTGTGTGTGTGTGTGTGTGTGTGTGTGTGTGTGTGTGTGTGTGGGACGCTTAGAGCTGTGTGTGTGTGTGTGTGTGTGTGTGTGTGGACACTTCCAGCTGTGTGAATGTGGGACGCGTTGAGCTGTGTGTGTGTGTGTGTGTGTGTGTGTGTGTGTGTGTGACACTTCCAGCTGTGTGAATGTGGGACGCTTTGAGCTGTGTGTGTGTGTGTGTGTGTGTGTGTGTGTGTGTGTGTGTGTGTGTGTGGGACACTTCCAGCTGTGTGAATGTGGGACGCTTTGAGCTGTGTGTGTGTGTGTGTGTGTGTGTGTGTGTGTGTGTGTGTGTGTGTGTGTGTGTGGGACACTTCCAGCTGTGTGAATGTGGGACTGTTGAGCTGTGTGTGTGTGTGTGTGTGTGTGTGTGTGTGTGTGTGTGTGACACTTCCAGCTGTGTGAATGTGGGACGCTTTGAGCTGTGTGTGTGTGTGTGTGTGTGTGTGTGTGTGTGTGTGTGTGTGTGTGTGTGTGTGTGGGACACTTCCAGCTGTGTGAATGTGGGACGCTTTGAGCTGTGTGTGTGTGTGTGTGTGTGTGTGGGACACTTCCAGCTGTGTGAATGTGGGACGCTTTGAGCTGTGTGTGTGTGTGTGTGTGGGACGCTTCCAGCTGTGTGAATGTGGGACACGTTGAGCTGTGTTTGAGGGCCTTAGGATTTTTATCTGACACAAACTAATGAAACAAAAATGGAAAATGATTAATATTATTTTATAATAAAAATGCCAGTACCCCGAGAATGCATATATAGTAGTTTTAAATATAACAAATACAATAAAACCAGTAAACACTTTGAAATCCTGCCATTTCTGTGGTTGTGATGAATGTGTGGCAGTCTTGAAATGTCATCATCTCTTGTCACAGATGTGATGAGAGATGATGACATTTTATTTTGCTTGCTGTAGTTCAGTCTGAAACATGTTACTTAAGATGAACATCCTTGCAAATGATTTATTTTCAAATAGAAACAGCTTTTTAATACTGGTGAAACTTCACCATAGTGTAATTTATATACAGTATATATATATATATATATATATATATATATATATATATATATATATATATATATTTTTTTTTTTTAAATACAAACAATAAAAATTTCAAAAAAGTGCTGAAAATGTAGCTATGAGATACACAAGGGATCACAATGACTTACAAAGGATTTGCTCTGTGTTTCCACTTCCATCCACCAGGTGGCACTGTGCCTCACAGTATACAATGTCTGTCAGTCGGACGGCAGTCAAGCTGGAAAGAGCTTTGCATACACGGTTAACCAGTTAATACAGTACAGCAGATCTCGTTTGATCAGCGAGACTTTTAAAGAACTTATCCTGGGGAATCATGCATCATGCTGGCCTCCATCAGTGTCTATGTCTCTGGATAGCCTTTTCGTTCAGTACAGTGCATCAGCAGGCATGCTGACTTGTTTACGAGCTTTGTCCCAGCCAGGAGTTCAGGGTTAGAATTACACCTAGGCACTCTCTTGGCTGATGTTCCCACCATGTCTTTAATTGTCGCACTAACCCTGCATAGCTGTTCCAGTCATGGCCTGGATTAAAACAGATATATATGGCGCTGCCATAGCCATTATAAAGTATAGCAATGGCAGGGCTGTAAGATTGAATTCAGACCAATGGTTTAACCCAGGTGTTAAATCAAAGACATTGAGTAGCTGGATTCAAACGAGGTCCTGGTTTGGAATGACCTGTAAGGTTCTTCGTTGAGTGCCAGTGCACACAGCCTCCGTGCAGATGGAAAGTCCCCAGACTGGGAGCCTCAGCCCGCATGTAAATCAGACTGCAAAGGAGACGCGTCATCTGTTGCCCCCATTTGCATCTATACCACTGGGTTGAGCAGATTCAGTTTAGGTGGCTGGCTGGCAATGAACACACATACCCACACAGATTGAATATCCATCTCTTATAAAGCTGGTACACACACACACACACACACACACACACACACAGTCACAGATTGAATATCCATCTCTTATAAAGCTGGTACACACACACACACACACAGTCACAGATTGAATATCCATCTCTAAGGTTTACATTGGTATTCCTTTATTTTGCTCTGGTAGGGGGATCAGTAATAATGCCTGGAATGCTCTGGAGTCAGTTTAACGTTGGAGTTGTTTGTAAGTTTCGTCAGCAGTAAACCGCAGCTGAGAGCAGCTTGTGGGCTCCTGGCTGAACCGTTAGGAAGGGAAGACCCCTGTGGTGTGTTAACAGGAAACTCTCTGGGGGCGTTTGTCTGAAACCCAGACACAGTCGTGAATCAAGTAACATAGCAATTGGTGCATATGCAGTAGCTGACCTGGTGAAAAAACAAAATAGGCTCCCCTTGTAAACATCTTCCAAGCAAGCAGCATTGAGGATATGAACATACATGAGCCCTGCTAGAGATTGCAATCATGTAAAGCCACAGCACCATTTACTTTGCTAGTGTCACAGCCACAGCTGATACAAATCAACTTGTGCCTTAGCGACTCAGTGCTACACTCGCACACTCTGAGGGAGATTTTAACAACATTACCCTTATAAAAGTTTCCCCATGGTAAAAGTGTAATACAGCACAGTGAAAGCACAGGTATGACAAAGCATGCTAATGAACATGGCAAACCAGGGTAAGCGATGGTAAATGCATAGTATAACCAGGGGAAAACTGACTTGCACTGGAAACGTTGTGTGTGTTTCACCAGCAGCACTTCACATAATGAACAGAGAACTGAAAACCTGGTACAAGGTGTGACAGCGACAGGAAGGCGAGCCAGACGGCTTGTCAGTGTGTTAGCTACTCACTACAGTCAGTGCACAGCACTCTGCACCCGTGCCTGGCCTGACATTCAGGGCTGATCATCTCTGTACAGCAGCCAGCTGGGACTGCAGAGGTAGTGTTCAGTGATGCGTGCCCAGAGACTGACAGCCCGCCCCCCTTCACGAGGGAACGATCCTATTGGCCACGGCAGCTTCTGAAGGATCTAAAGCAGGTCGATTCTAGAATCCTGTTGTTTCAGGTGCTCCAAAACTCCATGTGGGATGGACTGATTCCACATTCTAGAGAAACGAAAAACATGAAAACGATTCACAAAGGTTCCAGGAAAAAAATTCACAACTGTTCAACAGAGGTAAATAATCTGGGTTTTCTGTTTATACCACATGTAAAAAAAACCCCAAAAAACATTGCCTCATGAGGACAGATTTTACTTTTGTTTTAACATATTAAACATTGCTGTAGCTGTGAGTAGCTCTGAATTAAAAACCTGGTGAAGCCGCTGCTGTGATGTGTCACACTGTTACAAGCTAGCCATTGAAATATGAGAAGCACACAGTATAAAGAAACTGTCCACATCAATGTGAATTAAACACAGCCACTGGACTGTGTGCTGCAGCCCCTCACATCAATGTGAATTAAACACAGCCACTGGACTGTGTGCTGCAGCCCCTCACATCAATGTGAATTAAACACAGCCACTGGACTGTGTGCTGCAGCCCCTCACATCAATGTGAATTAAACACAGCCACGGGACTGTGCTGCGGCCCCTGTACTCACGCCAAGCTCTTTATCCACAGACAGCTCTTGAGGCTCTCGGTCAGCTTCTGCGCCCCCACGTCCGTGATCTTGTTATATTTCACGCTGCGGAGACACAAGGCAGAGCGCGTTAGAGAGCTCCAGCCTCCAGTCCTGTCCTCTGCACCGGCTCTCAAGAGGATCCGGAGGGATACTCACTTGAGTTCGGTAAGAGACTTCATCTCTGGGAGTGCCCTGGCCATGTTCTCTGCTCCACGATCCCCAATCAGATTACTGTACAAGCTGCAAGGGAGAGAAAGCGAGTCAGCCAGTCTGCTGTGACCCTGCTTTCAACACCACCCGTGAGAACTTGATGTTGACACAACACAAAGCACAACAGAGTTTTTTGATGTGTTTCTATTGGCTCCCACATTAACTTCCCTAAATTTGATACAAATAAATGAATTAATAGTAGAAAGAGGTCCAAGGTCACAATGAGAATCAGCAGATAATAATTCCTGTCCGGCTCCGATTATTGCACAGGACAACGAGCCGCATTTCAAAGGTACCTGAGATGCTTCAGTGACACGAGGGAAGGAAGGCACTGTGCCAGTCTCTCGGCTCCTCGATCTCCAATGTTGTTCTGGGACAGGCTGTGAAAAAAGAACATAACAAGAGGGATACTCAAAAAGAACAGAATAACATGACACAGTCCTGACACAGTTACTGCTTGCATGTTACACGTTACGCAATAAACCTGATAAACGCCTTGCTGTGTGTGATAATGTGGCACTCACTTGAGCGTCTCCAGCGATGATAAAGCAGGGAAAGCCTCCGTCAGCCGCTCCACTCCCCTGTCCCCGATTTTGTTATCGGTCAGCGCTTCAAGGCTGCGGAACGGGAGGGGCATGGTCAAGGCGTGTACCGTTTCAGTTTTCAAGGTTATGCTCACATACAGTATGATTAACCCACACATCCACGTGTCACTCCATCCCACCAAACCAAGGATGCGATTGCCATGCAGGAAAGAACGGTCACTTACTCCAGGTGCTGCAGCCACTCAAATGCAGGAAGGACCTCCACCAGCTTTAAAAACCCCACAGATCCATAAACAGGACCGAGTCTACGGGACAGAAAAACAAGGGATTTGACACTCATCCAAAAAACACAGCATACAGTGCAATCTGTTCTCATGAATACTCAATAACCGAGTTCCTACAGTTCAGCTCCACAAAAATAACTCAAGAGCGAAAGGGTGAAAACCCTTAAAGAGGATACTTCAGAAGAGCCGTGTTGTGAAGCTCCATGAGGCACAGAGGGCTAAAGAGGACGCATGTGCTGGACAGCCCTGACTCTCCCCAAAGCGACGCTTACACAAATTCCAGCTTCCGGAGTTCCTTCACGGCCGGGATCTCAAAGATCTCATCGCCAGCCCCAGTTTCTGTGTCACTGCAAGAAAGAAAAGCGATGCTTCCTGTACTTACAAACTTTATTTGTAATTGGAAAACTGTAATTAAGGTTAAGCAGCAGCTTGTGACCTATTCGGTTTCAGAGCAAAACCTAGTTTTACTTTCTAATTGCTGGAATAGCCCGTCTCCTATGCAGCTTAATCAAGCTGTTGTAAGAAATGCAAAACATGTGTGGACCTGTTTTAATGGAACCAAGCTACAGACAAGCTGGACTAAAACCAGAAATGTGACGCTGACATTGACTCTGAGTAGAGTCTTTGAAGGATTACTTTCCAGACGATGGTTAAATACAGCAGAGGACTCTTCGGCACAGTTAAATTGCAAAGACACGTTGCTGTGATCCGGGCTTGGCTCTTAAAGTTTAAGCGATGGACAGCTCAGCCTGTGAAGTGAAGCATATTTACCATGAAGGAAGCTTCCTCTCCCGGTAGATCTGCACAAGCAGGCAGAGGTGCTCAACATGACTGATCTGCGAGGCTTTGAAAGGGTTGATAGTGAACTTGGAGATGGAGTCCTTTAAGAGACCATGCTCCCCAGTCTGGTGCAGGTGCTCCCAAAGGCTTATTGTATCTGATATAGAAGCCCTGTAATATAGTCAAGAAACGAGACAGTGAAGCACGAGGCATGCTACATCACAGCTAAACCAACTGTACTTCCATTAGTGCTCTGCAGAACCACATAGACGATCATTTCACATTTATTTTTAAGGTCTTTCTTGGTTTAATCTGAATTCAGTATAAATGTAATGACACTTGTATTTATAGACTGTGTATTTACATGGATGTTTCCAAACAGCAACACAATCCTTTTCCAATACTTATCAATGTGTAATCACCCGGTCTACGCTCCAAAAAACGCAGCCAATTGAAATAAATGATTGAATTTTTTTTTTTTTTTTCATGAAACTCACGTAATATAAAATGAAGAATGTCAATGCCGCTCACCTGAACGACGTTATGCTCTTCTGCCCCACCAGCTGTTTGATTCCACAGAGGTCGATGCCCGTCTCGTGCAGGTCCAGGGCGAAGGCTCTTCTGGTTTTGTTCAGGAGGTGCTGCAGTACAAACACGTCGGGTGGGGAGAGAGGCGTGCCCCTAAAGGAGAGCTCTGAGGGGAGCTTGGAGACCATGTGCTTCACGAGGCCCATGTTGCCCGTCTCATAGACACAGTGGCACAGCTCAAGCAGCCTGTTAGGGTTCAGATCGCTGGGTTTGATCTTCTTCAGGTATTCAGAAAGCGCGTCTTTCTTGGACACTACAGCCTTGGCAGACAAGCAGTCCAGATATGAACACTCTGCAGGTTGAAACAGCAGCCCCACCAGGAACCTGCGCAGCACGTCCAGCCAGTCTTCCTCAGGCTTCTTCTTTTTCTTCTCCAGGAGGACCTGCTTCACCAGGCTTTTGCCACTGATGTTTTTGGCCATGATCAGGTGCAGAGCCCCCAGGAAATTCTGCGTGATCAAATGAGCGAACCCAAGGCCGAAGTCGCCCTCCTCTCCGCCCTCGCTCGCGGGGTGAGGGCTCAGGATCCCGCTGCTCAGACCGAACTCCTTCAGCTCCTCGGATGACAAGTCCCTTGGGTTCAGGAGGCACTTGTGGTCCTGAACCCCTTCCCAGGCTAGGGCGCCCAGATCAGGGACGCTCTGCTTCTGCTGCCTGTTCACAGGACCCGCTGCGTACGCATTCACGTGCATCCTGTGGTAGAACACGTGGCAGTAGAGTCCCGTGAGCGTGGACGGCAAGTCTTTGTTCATGTCAAAGTGTTCGAGGAGGAAGCACACTAACCTGCATATCAGCGGGGTAGAGCACAAACTAAAAAGAAACCCGTTGTTCTGGACCTTCCTCCACGCGCCGTCGCAGTACGAAGTGCCCTTGAAGTACCTGCTCATGTACAGCTCAATGTCTTCGGGGGTGAAGCCACTGAGCTCCACTATCTTGTCCACCTTTCCCAAGAACTGGTTGAACATTTCTTTGGGTCTGGCAGTGACCAGTACCGTGCTTCCGATGAGCAGTTTCTTCTGAAAGAGACCCGAAAACAGGTCCTTGATGCTGTAGATCTCCTTGGAGGAGCTGGTGGCAGGGCAATGAAGGAGGCCTTCGCAATCCTGGAAGTCGTCAAAGCCATCGAATATGATCAGGACCTTCTCGGGGTTGCGGAGGAGGTATCTGAAGACCTCATCAGCGTTCTCCGGGGGCGGCACCGCAAAGAGGCTGAAGAGCAGGTTCCTCAACCCAAACCTCTTCCCGGACAGATTCAGCCTCTTGCACGCGAACCAGAAGACCAACTCAAACTGCTGGAAGTGCCCCCTGGACCAGTCCTGGCAAAGCTTCTGGACGAGCGTGCTTTTACCCAGCCCGGCCTTTCCCAGCAAAGCCATCACTCTGGAGTCTTTCGACCTCTCCCCGTTGGGATGGAATATCTGGCTCCGGGGGATTTCGGTTCTCCTCCTCTCCGCTGCGTCGCAGATGATCAGCTCCTTCTCCAGACACTTGTTGGCGTTCTTCCCTGTTTTGATCTTGACCTGCCTCTGGACCAAAGGCACGTCAATGTGAAGAGACTCCAGGGACACTTCGTCCTCCGTGCCCACGAACTGGCAGGTGTCGAGCAGGTAACTTCTTAGGGACTCTTTAAACTCTTCAACAGACTCTGCGAAGCAGGCGAGAGGCATGCACTATCATTAGAAAGAATCCCTTGCATCGTCTCACACAGAAGAGAATGCTCTGAAAACCCAAACTTACTGGGTTTCTCAGGGGTCTTCAGGGACCGCAGTGGAGACTGCGATCCTTTGCAGGGGGATGTTACTGCATCTGAAACCAGGAGAGACACTTCAGAGTTGATAAGATTTTGTTTACTGGTGTTTACCATCATGCTGCACTCTGAGTGCTAGACTGCAGCGATTATACATCGCAGAATATGTAGAGTGGCAGTCTGGCTCGGAGGCTGTGATAAACTCAAAGAACCAGGAGGCTCTAGATCAGAGCTGCTGATTCCTCCGACGCCACTGGTGTGTAAGTATACCACACTCCATCGAGAGCTCATACTGGAATCAATCAGAAAATCACAAAATCATGTAATCATATGAAACCCGTGTCTCTGTACCGGTAGTGGTGGGCTGGGTGCTGGGGAGAGAGGCTGGAGAAAGGGATCTGTTCACAGACACAGCAGAGGGGCTAGCGGGAGAGGAGGGGCTGTCAGGGTGCCTGGCGACAGCAGCATCGACGACAGTACCTGCGACTGGGGACGAGAGCAGCAGAGATAATAAAAATGTACTTTCAAACCCTGAAACGCACATGAAACATTACACTGGTTAAAAGTCCTAATGGTATCCCTTATTGTTTCACTTGGGTGCTCAGCTATCCTGTTGTTGGTGTCTCAGGTGTGACAGCTGAAAACATCCTGATGACACACATGCTACAGGGGAATTGCTTTGCTTTTCCTTGGTTCGTTCCCATGGTGAACGGTGCCCGGTGTTCTTTCATTCTTACCGGGTGAGCTGGGAGTTCCTGCAGCCTTGGGAGAGGACACTGGAGCAGCAGGCACTGTAGACACAGCAAGAGAGAGAGGTGAGGTTCACACTGATCTACTAGAGACTGGAAATACTAGAGGATGAGAAAACAAACAAACTAGGACTGAAACTTCACAAACAGCAAAGAAAAAAGGGAAGGATACAGTTCTGGAAAAAATATACTGGCTTTACTAATCCAAAGGTCTTTGATCAGGTTTTTTTGTTAATGCAACACTACCACCACCCCACTTACATGTAATACATTCAAGCTTTAATTGTCATTGTCCAAGACACTGAATAATCCATAAACAGCAGGAAGTGTTTCAGTAGGACAGGACATTGTCACTGTGGAATACTCACCAATCACAAACGTCGGGCCCCCAGGGTGCACAGCGTTGGCGACAGGGATACTGAAGACCTGCTGAGGGACGGTGAAGTTCTGAATGACCTGGAAGGCTGTGGGTGCAGGGGTAGGGGCCAAAGAGCCTTCTGGGACACACAGAGACAGTTAATAAGATACTCCGTGTGAGTCTAGCGTGCATCAGACAGCAAGGGCTGCTTCTGTCTTTAAGAACCCGGAGACAGCAGCATTCACTCTAAACCAGGTACAAGTAGCATATATCTCTATAGGGATGATGTATAGATGATTCAAACAGAAGAGTCAAACTGTGTAACCTACCAGCAGTGCGTGTAGTGTTTCCAGAGGAAGCAGGCTGGAGATGGGAAGTGTGAAAGAGACAAACCCTGGACAGGGTGTGCGGAGAACTTCGCTGCGGAGACAAAAAAACGAAATCTCATCTTACGCAAACAGAGTGCACTGCTTCTTGAACTCAACAATATCCCTGTTCTGTGTGTTAAACAGCAGGTTTACCACAGTGTACAGTCAACGTGAAGAACAATCAGACAAAGTGCTGGTGCCTTCAACACTTCCAATCATATCTGTGCAAAGTATGTAACGACTGGAGAAGTGGAGTGTAGTGATCAAACACACGGACCCCCAGCCTACTCCCTTCTCAAGGGGAAGGTGAAGGAGGACCCCCTGTCTGCGTGCTGGGATACCTCTCTGTGCTTCTCTCTGGTTGGGTCGGCAGCTCTTCCTCCAGCCTCGCTTCTTTTTCTCAAGCGCTCGGTTTGCTCGGGGATCTGGAGGGACGTGACATTTAAAAAACGGAACTATAACTCAATGTCATTTTTAAAGCAATTTGAAAGCAGGCTAAATGACATTTGCTGCTAAATTGTAAGCCTTGTTGAATTTGGGTAAGTGTTCATGTCCGTGCCCACGAACTGGCAGGTGTCGAGCAGGTAACTTCTTAGGGACTCTTTAAACTCTTCAACAGACTCTGCGAAGCAGGCGAGAGGCATGCACTATCATTAGAAAGAATCCCTTGCATCATCTCACACAGAAGAGAATGCTCTGAAAACCCAAACTTACTGGGTTTCTCAGGGGTCTTCAGGGACTGCAGTGGAGACTGCGATCCTTTGCAGAGGGATGTTACTGCATCTGAAACCAGGAGAGACACTTCAGAGTTGATAAGATTTTGTTTACTGGTGTTTACCATCATGCTGCACTCTGAGTGCTAGACTGCAGCGATTATACATCGCAGAATATGTAGAGTGGCAGTCTGGCTCGGAGGCTGTGATAAACTCAAAGAACCAGGAGGCTCTAGATCAGAGCTGCTGATTCCTCCGACGCCACTGGTGTGTAAGTATACCACACTCCATCGAGAGCTCATACTGGAATCATTCAGAAAATCACAAAATCACGTAATCATATGAAACCCGTGTCTCTGTACCGGTAGTGGTGGGCTGGGTGCTGGGGAGAGAGGCTGGAGAAAGGGATCTGTTCACAGACACAGCAGAGGGGCTAGCGGGAGAGGAGGGGCTGTCAGGGTGCCTGGCGACAGCAGCATCGACGACAGTACCTGCGACTGGGGACGAGCAGCAGAGATAATAAAATGTACTTTCAAACCCTGAAACGCACATGAAACATTACACTGGTTAAAAGTCCTAATGGTATCCCTTATTGTTTCACTTGGGTGCTCAGCTATCCTGTTGTTGGTGTCTCAGGTGTGACAGCTGAAAACATCCTGATGACACACATGCTACAGGGAATTGCTTTGCTTTTTCCTTGGTTCGTTCCCATGGTGAACGGTGCCCGGTGTTCTTTCATTCTTACCGGGTGAGCTGGGAGTTCCTGCAGCCTTGGAGAGGACACTGGAGCAGCAGGCACTGTAGACACAGCAAGAGAGAGAGGTGAGGTTCACACTGATCTACTAGAGACTGGAAATACTAGAGGATGAGAAAACAAACAAACTAGGACTGAAACTTCACAAACAGCAAAGAAAAAGGGAAGGATACAGTTCTGGAAAAATATACTGGCTTTACTAATCCAAAGGTCTTTGATCAGGTTTTTGTTAATGCAACACTACCACCACCCCACTTACATGTAATACATTCAAGCTTTAATTGTCATTGTCCAAGACACTGAATAATCCATAAACAGCAGGAAGTGTTTCAGTAGGACAGGACATTGTCACTGTGGAATACTCACCAATCACAAACGTCGGGCCCCCAGGGTGCACAGCGTTGGCGACAGGGATACTGAAGACCTGCTGAGGGACGGTGAAGTTCTGAATGACCTGGAAGGCTGTGGGTGCAGGGGTAGGGGCCAAAGAGCCTTCTGGGACACACAGAGACAGTTAATAAGATACTCCGTGTGAGTCTAGCGTACCGTACAGCAAGGGCTGCTTCTGTCTTTAAGAACCCGGAGACAGCAGCATTCACTCTAAACCAGGTACAAGTAGCATATATCTCTATAGGGATGATGTATAGATGATTCAAACAGAAGAGTCAAACTGTGTAACCTACCAGCAGTGTGTGTAGTGTTTCCAGAGGAAGTGAGGCTGGAGATGGGAAGTGTGAAAGAGACAAACCCCTGGACAGGGTGTGCGGGAGAACTCGCTCGGAGACAAAAAAACGAAATCTCATCTTACGCAAACAGAGTGCACTGCTTCTTGAACTCAACAATATCCCTGTTCTGTGTGTTAAACAGCAGGTTTACCACAGTGTACAGTCAACGTGAAGAACAATCACACAAAGTGCTGGTGCCTTCAACACTTCCAATCATATCTGTGCAAAGTATGTAACGACTGGAGAAGTGGAGTGTAGTGATCAAACACACGGACCCCCAGCCTACTCCCTTCTCAAGGGGAAGGTGAAGGAGGACCCCCTGTCTGCGTGCTGGGATACCTCTCTGTGCTTCTCTCTGGTTGGGTCGGCAGCTCTTCCTCCAGCCTCGCTTCTTTTTCTCAAGCGCTCGGTTTGCTCGGGGATCTGGAGGGACGTGACATTTAAAAAACGGAACTATAACTCAATGTCATTTTTAAAGCAATTTGAAAGCAGGCTAAATGACATTTGCTGCTAAATTGTAAGCCTTGTTGAATTTGGGTAAGTGTTCATGTCAGTGTCGCTGTGCTTTAGACATGCACTAAGAACACACAGGCTCTTGCATTCATCGTTTCGGAGGTTTGCAAAGAGACCTGGAGCTGTGCTCCAATGCAGCCGTATCCCGCTGACACAAGCTGTGCAGTGGAGAAGCTGCTCTTTCTGTAGCGTCTTTAGGACACTGTTAGTAGAGAAAGGAAAGGACAGCACAACTGAAGGTCTTCAGAAAGCAAGCTGAGGTTTAATCAGAGGTGACGAACTCAACTGTACAATGGTTTACATTTCCAGGCCTGGCCCGACGCTGTGAGCTTGAAGTGGATAGGGATCTGTATTGCAGCCGCTCAGTGTTACAGCGACTGCTTTCCTACAGTGGAACGCGCTCAACAATGATGAGGTACCTCTTTTCTGGCGCTTCGGTTTCATTGTATTCACAGTGTTGGCATCAGCTGGGTTCAGGTCTGTTGATTACACAATGGAAAACATTTCTAGCATACATTAAGAATGGAATTATTTAGCCTCACTGCAGCACGCGCAGCACAGTGCTCACCTCTCTTGGGATATTGGGTGTTTCTCGTGGGGTCCTGGCAGGTGGTTTCCAGGTCTGAAAGTGTCATCTCCATTTCTTCCCCTATTAAAACCAAACGAACGAGATCATGGGACAAAACCAACGTTGGAAACAGCACAGCTGGATTTCCGAGTGCTTTCTCACTGATTGTGCAACACTGGTATTGCAAACTGAACAGAGCGGAGTAAAAAACAAAGACAACAACAAAACAACAGGGTTACACAACCCCGAACGTGGAGGTATCTCACATGAGCTGGTCGAAAAGCTGCTGTCTTCATCTCATTTCCCTTCAGCTGCTCTTGTTTTTTTTGTTTTCTTTTTTTTTTTTTTACAGTAACTTCTGTGTCACGAGAATTATCCCAGGGTTTCTGCTACTCTGCCCCTCCCACTGACAGCAGACTGGCCCTCAGGAACAGGAGAGCAAGCGGATTGGCAGGCACAGGCAAGCCCTGCTCCCTGAGCACAAGCAAGCAAGCTAGTGAGATTGTGACCACGCCCTGGCAGTCTGTCAACAGCAAGCGCTGGAACAAACGGCGAGGGCAGCAGTCGAGCACAGAGCTGCACGGAGAGCACAACCCCGGGCAGCATTGTTTTATACTGTACTTCAGTGAGATCTGCGTGGATACTGTTGTAATGTGCCATCTCCTGCAGTGTGCTGTCCGTTTATCATAGTGCGTTAATTTATTACGCACTATGATACACACACACACTACCCTCTCTCCTCTGTTAACTAAATAAATAGAAATCCACCTTACCCAAATTCTCTTGCTGGTCTTCCTCTAAAAACTTCAATATTTGTTCTGTTAAAATAATAATAATAATAATAATAATAATAATAATAATAATAATAATAATAATAATAATAATAAATTAATACCTCGTAAAATCTCTCCTCGTTTAAATGTTTCTTAGGGTTACCGTTAAACTTCAAATAATTGCCGTGTCTCAAATAATCGCATGTCTCCAATACGCGCCGGGTCTGCTGGTCTGCTGGTCTGCTGGCGTTTAATTGAAGTTGTACGGTATACCAATGGGGCTGTTTTACAACGTCATTTGGTCCTTGAGCTCCTTGACAAAGCTACGAAGAACAATTCCGATGTGAAACATGCTTACCGATGTTTTCGTTGTGCTCAAAAGGGGTCGGAGAGAGGATTCTCTCGTTGGGCACCATCAGGTCTGGCAGAAAGTAGTCGAAAATGTTGGGCCAATCCAGAGAGAGCTGGTTACCTTCAACATCTAAAAGGCAACACAGTAAACACAAACTGTGTACATGTGCATGACTAAGCTACAGCAATGTATAATGGACAATTTGCTTTTCAAACATAATAATACCGTTAGATCGATACACAGTCACAGTCTGCGACTCACGCACGTACGCAGCAGTGACTCCTAGTGGTGAACATTCAAATTACGTTCTGTAGATCTTGTATGGAAATGAAGACTCCTATTGCATAGAAGTTACAAGCACTCCAGCTTTTAACACGACCTTCATTAGCCAGGGTGTACAGGTAACAACACCAGGTGTATGCAATGAGAGGAATGGATCAAACTGCTGGACAATGGGAGTCTTATTCCCATGCCTAATGCAGCTGCTTTGCCCCAATAATAATAATAATAATAATAATAATAATAATAATAATAATAATAAGCACTGACCGCAGGGAAAGGGTCCCTCAGGGAAGCCGAGTGGAATATCCCCCAGCAGTGTGTCGCTGTGCAGCAGACTCAGGAAGCTGTGCTCTCCCAGGACTGAGGGGTCCATGCCTGCATCCTGGGCTCGGGGGTCTGAAACACAGGGGAGGTCCACAGTGGGTTAGTATGCAGGACAGCCCTACAGGGGGCCTGGTGGAGCAGCACATTCTCGCTGACTCACTCTCTAGCCCTTCACACCATTCAGCTCCCTCCTGTCCAGTCGCTAAACCTCTTCCAAACGTTTTCTTGCTTAATTTCCTCCGACTCCGGATGCAGAGAGTCGGTTTTGCTCAGAAGCCCAGATAATGCCTCCTGGTACCTATTCAAATAACCAGACCTTGAAGACAAGGCAGAGAGCTGAAGGTTGTCAAGGAGGGGAATATCAGCTCATGAGATTGCCTAACACAATGCCTAACAGCCTTGCACGGATTGGCAGGAAAGAAAGGTTTAATGTCACTATGAAATGTTCAAACTTTACACCGGAGACGAAGTGCAGCACACCTGTGATTATTATTAACTTGTGTGTATTTACCTGAGGGCGGTCTGAAGCACCCTTCTAGAATCTGTGCAGCTGAAAAGTGACAAACCGCATTTCAAACAGTTTGCAAACAATGAATGACACGTTCTGAAAGTACAAACAAGGTATTGTATTAGCAATCAGAAGCAACAGCACTTATCCTCGGAGAGGGCTAAGCAAACTCTCTAACTGAAAGCCTGTCTCGGCACACCAGTGTCTCTATTCAAGCTTACGCAAACAGAAACAAGTGTCGAGCAACACCACAATCAGACCCTGCCTGTTCCTATTATTGATATCTTCCCAATACAGCTTTTAAAATCCTTTATGAAACACGGATTCTTCTTCATCCTGTGGTTTATAACAGATCTGTGAGTGTAGGTTAGGGTTCATTATGTCATTTTCTCGCTGGCTCTGGACTCTTGACTGGAGGGTCGTGGGTTCAATCCCAGGTGGGGGACACTGCTGCTGTACCCTTGAGCAAGGTACTTTACCTAGATTGCTCCAGTAAAAACCCAACTGTATAAATGGGTAATTGTATGTAAAAATAATGTGATATCTTATAATAATTGTAAGTCACCCTGGATAAGGGCGTCTGCTAAGAAATAAATAATATATAGAATTATGAAGTAATAACAGAATAGCTGAGCTCTGTAGAAAGCTGTGGGAGAGCAGTGTCTGGCTCTTGTATACTACTGTCTCTCTCCTTATCTCTTACATCACATAAAACTGACTTTTAAGGAAACGTATTGCACCCTAGATGGGCTGTGTTGGGTAAACTAATCAAACTCAGAATGATAAATCAGTCATCTTTGCAGAGGCTGAAGTGTGACTGGAATGGAAAATATACTGTGAACAACCCTGTATGAATCTAGAAAGAGGAAGTGGGGTGACAACAGCAAAAACACAAAGATCAAAGGGCTATTTATATCAGCTTTTAAGAAGTGATTTTAACAAACAACTGAGCTTTATGTCCTGTTTGCTTTAATAGTGTTTTTTAAAATTTTATTTACAAGGAACTCAAACAACTGGCGTAACAGCTCATTTTTATTTCATTTTTTTGTGTGTGTTTTGTTTTGTTTCTACAGCAGCTCTGGCACAAAACTTTGCAAAAAACAGAAACTTCAGACGAAGAATAAAGTTGATACAGAACGTGGGGTATGACTGCTCCAGCTCTGAGCCTGCACCCAGGATGTAAAGATGCTTTCATGCATGATCACATTCCCACACGCTGCCTCGCTTTCACTGTCTACAGATTGGGAGGAATCAGGAGCCACCAACTCCCAGCAAACACACCTCAACCCTTACCTCTGGATAGACAGCAGTCTGGCAACTGGAATAACCCTCACACTACCCATTTTTATTACAATGCTTAGCCATGTTTGTCAATCATTTACCTTGCTTAGATGTTCTTTACCATTACTTCACCGCACTTACCTGACTTTACTGCACTTTTACCACAGAATGCCACTGTAAACATGTATAAGGGGTGAATTCTAACCTTTGTCATCGAGGCAGTAGTAAATGCAGGCAACGCTTACTTTTCTGTGTCTGGCCAGTTCCTTTAATAGTGGCTGCACCACTATGACTAACCCAAGCTGGTCAGCCCAGTCCAGTCTTTTATAAAAGGCATTGGTATAGAGTACTGTATGTAATTCCGTCATTTTATTTTATCATAATAAAAGTGGGGGATGATTATACTGCTGTAGAGACTGTTGTCAGGTAGAATACACACAGCGGGCAGCTGCACAAACTGCCTTTTTGCTTCATTTTCACTGCGCAGCGCAGTTTTATTTGAAAGGGAAAAGGCAGCAGTGTGGAGTAGTGGTCAGGGCTCTGGACTCTTGACCCGGAGGGTCGTGGGTTCAATCCCAGGTGGGGGACACTGCTGCTGTACCCTTGAGCAAGGTACTTTACCTAGATTGCTCCAGTAAAAACCCAACTGTATAAATGGGCAACTGTATGTAAAAAATAATGTGATATCTTGTAACAATTGTACGCCGCCCTGGATAAGGGCGTCTGCTAAGAAATAAATAATAATAATAATAAAGTATACAGGGTTCCTTTGTTCGGGATTTTAAAATATATTACATAGAAAAACAAGAAAAACAGCGGTGTCAATATGATGTCTGTTGTTGTGCAGGTGAGTTTTCTACATGTTTCTCTTGCTGTCTATATGCAGCCCTCGCAGGTTCTGACTAACTCACCCTCTTTTTGTTCTCTTTTGAGAGTTGCAAGGTGCGCGCAATAAACGTTGCAATACAGCCAAAGATGAGAATAAAATGTATTTACACGCGCTGGAAAAAGCAGAAAACGCACTTTATGAATAGAAAAACACTATGCGTATCGGCCACTTACCCAAATGCCTAAACGTAAGCACGTTCTTAAGCATACATACTTTATTACATCTAATAAACAGTATTACTAACTCAAATAGCAATAAAACAAGTTAAGAAAGTCGCTCCTGTACAGAAGCCTGACTGTATGCTGCACACACGTACACTGCGCCTGTTAGTCAATGTTAATGCGCTTTGATAAAGTAAATATCGTACATTAAAAAAAGTATTACATTAAAAAAAACTTAAGAGATAAAAATCAAATGCTGTTCGCATAGAATAACATTTTAAAACGCATGCGTGTATTCTCTGTTTACCCAATTTCAGACATTCATAAAACACCGGCCACTTGGAATTCCCCAAGATTTTCCTCGATGACCTTAGAGCTATTTTTAATAACTGCACCAAAAAAAAATATATCCCTGAATATTCCTAAACAACTTATTAAAACGCATTTCGTTTTATATATTATTATATTTAACCCAGCAAGTAGACCATCAGCCTCAAATCATAAGGCAAGAAAAAGAACCATTTGTCATGTTAAACTAAACTGCTAAGCTGTTCACATCACGGCGGTTTGCTCAACAGCATCATTGAAATAAATAATACTTGGTTACCTCCAATCGCAGCTGCCATTGTATCACCGTTTAGCACCTCTTAAACTCGCCTCACTGAAGCGCGTCTGTGGGAACTGTCCAGAGTCGAGTACTGACTGATCGCATCTGTTTACGCACGACATCCCTTGCCAAGAGTTACTTTCGATATCGTAACCTTAGGGCGTTTCACACAAGGCACAAGCAACAACACGAGGCAATTACAAAAAATACCCATACATTATTAATGCATGTCCCAAAAGTATATATTTTTTTCCTTAATATTTTTTTCCTATAATAAAATAAAAAGTGGATAGTAGGCTGAGCGCTTCTGATACTGCTGCGTCCTGCCGTAGGTCTGGTTTCAATGCAAAACTGCCTGGTACAAAGAGATTATGTCGATTCCTACCAAACGGCAGCGCAGCTCCACACCAAACAAGCAGAGGAGAACTGAACGCCAGGGCCAACAAACAGGAACCAGAAAACCAGAAAAGATGCAGAAAGTCCCAGTTCATTTCTTTTGTTCAACTGTTGTGTCCATAATTAGCTTCCGTTTGTCTGACCAACGCAAACCCGACTCACTGTGCAAGAAGGGACATCAAGTAAAATATCCCATGGATAGGTAGTTACTGAAAACCCAGTGCGCCAGTGCAAGCTGAGGCTTACAAGGATGCCAGGAACTAAAGCAAATTGCTGCTGTGGCACGCCAAGACAACTTTACAGCCAGTGCCTTCATCATGGTCAGATACTCCAGGCAGCTTCCTAACCCTGCCACTAATACAGAACCTGTCCTCCAAGGCAGTGCCCTCTATTCACATAAGTTATAGAATCTCTTACACCGCTGAAAAAGGTCCAGTTAACTACAAACTTGTATTAAATTATTTTTAAAAAAACCCATCACAACTGGATATGCACCTTTTTGCACAGAATAAAGTAACCATAGTCCCGATCAGTGATATGCCAGACCTGCCTGTGCTGTCGCTGGGCTTTGCTACAGCTCGCTGTGTTTTCACCAGGGTGACGTATTTCACTGTTGTCCACGTGGAATAAGGATTGCGTGGAGAAGGATTACCTTCCAGAATGATTGACAGAGTAACAGTGATCACTATCATTATTATTTAGTCATGCATGAATAAGGTCAGAAAGCTTACTGGTCGGAGCTGCTTGTCCCTTGGTTTTGCAGCTCTGTGCTTTGTCCAGCGCACAGTGGATGGTGCTGTGGCAGCAGTCCCATTTCTCCCACACTGGGAGGGAGATCCTCCTGGCCAGGTCCTCTTCATCCTTCTCCTTGAGCAGGCACAGGTAGTAATCCCGAGACAGGACACCAGCATCAAGCAGCTGTGTCAGCAAGCCCTGGACCCCACGGGGGGAGGCACTGCACAGCGAGCTCCTCACGCGGGAGAGCACCTCTTCAAAGTGAACCATTGTGTGTGCTGTGGAGCGATACAGAGCAAGCACAGTTAAGAGAAGTCTGGCTGAAGCAGACACTGCATTCAGAGTTCCTATTCCTCTTTTCAATCAGGGCTCAGCCAGCAAGTATATGCTTTGATACAAGGAGATCAAAGAGAACAATACTTTATTGTGCGTGGGATGTCTAAGGAACCACGATGAGCTGAAATACGCAGGACAGAGGGAGGCTGTTGAAGCCGACATGAAGTGCCTCTGTCCGCCATGCTGCCAGTAGACTCAATGCACTTTAAAACTCAAAGATCACTGAACATCAATCAATAAAGACTGACTCCACATCACACTTCAGCTCCCAGGCGGCCAATCAAAGTGGAAGAGCAGCCTGATTTTGTCATCTTGCTTTTCAGATTCACTTTGCATGTGATTGTGTACATCTCCGTCATCACATCCTGGTTACCTTTTAAACTCTCTCTGTGTCCTCAATACACTCCCAACCCTGTCTTCAGAATCAATACACTCCCAACCCTGTCTTCAGAATCAATACACTCCCAACCCTGTCTTCAGAATCAATACACTCCCAACCCTGTCTTCAGAATCAATACTCTATCTTCAGAATCAATACACTCGCAACCCTGTCTTCAGAATCAATATACTCCCAACCCTGTCTTCAGAATCAATACACTCCCAACCCTGTCTTCAGAATCAATACACTCCCAACCCTGTCTTCAGAATCAATACACTCCCAACCCTGTCTTCAGAATCAATACACTCGCAACCCTGTCTTCAGAATCAATACACTCCCAACCCTGTCTTCAGAATCAATACACTCCCAACCCTGTCTTCAGAATCAATACACTCCCAACCCTGTCTTCAGAATCAATACTCTATCTTCAGAATCAATACACTCCCAACCCTGTCTTCAGAATCAATACACTCCCAACCCTGTCTTCAGAATCAATACACTCCCAACCCTGTCTTCAGAATCAATACACTCCCAACCCTGTCTTCAGAATCAATACACTCGCAACCCTGTCTTCAGGATCACAAGGATGTGAAAAGTTAGACACAATGAATCTTACACATGTTGGAGAAACATTGAGACGATCTGCTTTCCTGTGTATCACTTGAGATACAGGAGTTGTTTTGTTTGTACATTTCTGCAGCTGAGAAAAAAAAAAAACAGAATTGAAATTAAATGGAGCTGATTAAGGATTTCGTTTTTGGAGGATCAAAACTCGCAACACATGTCGTTCTTTCACTTCACCTTTCTTGTTGTTGGGTAAGACACTAAAGAAATCTCTATCTGATATACTTTTCAATTCATTGTACAGATTAACGATTCCTCTATTGAAGTGTCTTTAAAAATGTGAACGATTGGGATTATCCTTTATGTACTCACCTGCATGAAAACCTCTGGGAGTGAGAATTTTAATTTTTGGCCAGTAATCACTGATACTGAAATATCAGGCACTCGTGTGAAAATGTTAGACTGCTTTGTGTTTTAATTACGCGTCTTAAACAACTTCTAAAAAGTCTCCTGCATTTGACCATTTGTGGCTCTGTGTTCCCTTTCTCTTAGTATTTAAATGAATTGCCTGTGTGGCCTATTAAAGTCATCAATTAAATTAGACAAGCACTAATTTGTCTGTGTTGACAATTTTATAAGATTTTCAGTTACATGGTTTGATTTCAAATGCACAACAAATCAAAGTGTATTTGTATATATAGTTGAAAATATTAACTCTACAAAATAGTTTTACAGCTATAGTTGATCATATATATATATGAATATGATGAAAAAAAACCCCAAAACAACTCCTCCCAGTCATACAGACAGCCACAGATAAGTTAGTAGAGTGGTCTAAATTCATTTCCTGTGCGACAGCTATTAGAAACCCTCCCAAAACCAAGTTCATATGAAATCTGTCTTGTGTTTGCGATCAGTCAGATTCATATGAAATCTGTCTTGTGTTTGTGATCATTCAGATTCATATGAAATCTGTCTTGTGTTTGTGATCATTCAGATTCATATGAAATCTGTCTTGTGTTTGCGATCATTCAGATTCATATGAAATCTGTCTTGTGTTTGCGATCATTCAGATTCATATGAAATCTGTCTTGTGTTTGCGATCATTCAGATTCATATGAAATCTGTCTTGTGTTTGCGATCATTCAGATTCATATGAAATCTGTCTTGTGTTTGTGATAATTCAACTTGGGTATGGATTCTGTTGTTCCAATGAGTTGTTGTAATTTTTCTCTAAATCTGCCCTCGTCTGTTTTGAGTAATCAGAAGTGCCAAGACTGACGAGATTTCCTCTTTCTATTGAGTTAATACAAATATTCAACCTGCTATTATCATGATATGAATTTCCATAGTGTATTCCGCTGTATGTTTTGCCAGTATAATATTACGTTGTGCTCCTTTCTGTTTGTCACCAAGAGGAATCTGCTAACTATTTTTTTGGTTTGTTTTTCAGCTGGACATTATAATTGGAGAACTATAGATGAAAGGTAACTGAAGATAAAGTAATTAATAAAGGCAGCTGCGTGCGCTAAATGATCTTCACAGTAACGTTCTCTTTGTGCTGGCTGTAAACCAGGCTTCTTGTGATCTGAAGCCCATTTGGAAATGATGATCACATCTGCACAACACGTGGGCGACTGAAAAAAGAAGCAACACACTTGAGATTCTTCCCCCCCCCAGACCACGTGCTTTAGTTTGCGTTTAATCTGTGCTGCAGTACGGCCACAACAAAAATATCTTTTACAAACATCTCAGTAGCACAGGAAGCAGTGCATTTTCAAAATGCCTTCTGGCACCTGGACCTGACTTTTTATAATTATACTGCGTTTCTAGAGCTGAGGAAAACACAAAGCCAGCGGCTTGAATCCTAGGTTGAGGCAGCTTTGCTGTATCAAACCCCAAGTCTCCCCTGGTGTGCCATGCAGTGGCCTGAAACCAGGTTTCGTGGGCCATGCAGTGGCTTTGTGTTCCCTCAGCTTTCCATGTTTTGTTGTAGCACCTTTCAGAACATCTTTGCAGGATACAGTGCCCACAGTTTAGTCTGTGTGGAGCTTCCTTCATGTGTTTTTGTGCTTTTCCTATGCTTTAGTTAGGTCTGCCGTAGAGGAGTTGACTGCTGTAAGAAACGGAACGAGGAGATGAATTGATTTGTTTGTGAACTGGGTTTTCCCTAAACCCATTTTTATTGCATCAAGTTTGCTGTTTGGTGTTGTAAAGCATCATAAAAAACAGGTGAGGTACAAGTTTAAAGTCATTAAGGAAGTTTAATTCTATGGTAATATGGCAAGATAAGATAACCTGGCAGCTTTGATTACTGCTCATTGATGCCAATGTAAGACTGCGTATAGATTGTTTTGTACTAATACCAAACCAAAGGTTTTATCATAAAATAAAGCCCAACACGTTGTAACTGTGCATCAAGGTTACCCATTAATCAGGGTTTTATTGCTAATGCAGTTGTACTTGGTGCTATTCTGCAAACCTGTATTTCTGAAGGTCATTTGTCTGTTCCGTAATTACTGTAATGTAGGAGGTTAGTTTTGCTCGGGTTACTTTCTGACACTCCAAACTTAAACCTGATCTTCCTTCTGTCTTACAGACAATCCGGAAAAAAAAGAAAACGCTGTTTTCAATAAAACCACATTTTCAGTTTTATTACATTTTGTATCAGATGGTATTTGAGACAATGGTTTAATTGTTATTTTTGTGAGTGTGTGTGTGGAGTGCTTTGGGATCCTTGTCATGAAATGTGAATTGAATCAGATTGTATTGTATTGTATTGTATTGTATTGTACTGTACTGTACTGTATTGTACTGTACTGTATTGTATTGTATTGTATTGCATTGTATTGTATTGTATTGTATTGTACTGTACTGTACTGTACTGTACTGTACTGTATTGTATTGTATTGTATTGCATTGTATTGTATTGTACTGTACTGTGTACTGTATTGTATTGTATTGTATTGTATTGTATTGCATTGTAACCTCAGCAGTGGCCCATTGGTTGTGATGAAAGTCATTGGTTTTTACTTCCTGTCTCACTGAGGCTATTGGACAGCAACTGACCTACAGCACAGGAAGTAATGAGATACCAGGAAGCAACAACAGCAAGTTCTATGATGTTGTATTTGAATTACCTGCATGTCCCGATAAAGGACTAAAGAAAACAAACCAAAAGATCTTTGACACAAAAAAATAGAACCAGTAACAGTGTTATTAAATAGAGTTAAGAAAAAAACAACATTTTAAATCCTGGTTATCACTCCTTTTAAAATATTGAAATAGGGGAACACACACATTTCACCTGAACTGGTCTCACAAGCAATAAAGAAGGTGGTTCAAATCAGCAGCTTCACAGACAGCACGCTGGCCAGTGGCTAAAGCACATCAAAGCTGTCACACTGTACACCTCAATACGAGGGGAAAGCACAGCATTAGCGTGTTGACCTTCACTGCTCTGCGAGAGCCTTCACAAGATCCTTTTTCAAAACTCCACTTCCTCATGGCGAAGAGCCAATGTTTGTGGGGTTCTTTGGTTCTTTGTTTAATTCTTGATTTGCACCTTACAGCTTGATTTGCAAAAACACACACTACAAACACTTACAATATTCTGGGGTTAGGTTTTTGCTTATTCTTACAGCTCTCGAAGGCAAACGTACTTCCATGTTGCCTGGGACTCCTGTTTCATGCCAGCAGAGCGTCTCCCTGGAGGAGAGATCCACAACATTCATTACAACTGCTTTTAATTGATGCAAAGCTTCTACTGTGCAGCCAAACTGTGTCCTATCAGCATTGGATTTCTATGGTGCAGCCAAACTGTGTCCCATCAGCATTGGGCCTGTGCTGCCCCTTACAGAGGCTCTGTGAAAGAAAACCACAAGAACATTGCTGCTGTAAAGCTTAACCGGAACAATTCTATATTAAAAGGAGAAGCGTGCTTTAATGTTTCCATGTCTCACTGCAGGGCAGGGCAAACTAACCGCCATGCTTCGACTGTGCAATGGCTTTTGCTTTTCTATCAAGCTCGCTGCAAGTGTACGCATTTCCAGCACTTACTGTGAATTATACTTCTATAGGCAGCTGTGGCCGCAGCTTCTGGCACTCCTGATAAGAAAGACTTCCCTTCATTGCAGCTCTTTCCTACAAAACCAGAATGGAGAAGTTACTTCACCGGAACTGGAGCCGTCTCATTTTGCTGATCCCTTTAATTTATATAGAAATCTATATACAGTATACCTTACATGCACACAGTGGGAGAAAGCTACATAGCGGAAGCAAACTTATATCTCTCATCCTGGCCTTATGCTGGACGTCAAGCTTCAGTTTGTAAAAACAAGACCACAGCGTTCTCGTAAAACAGCGATGTACAGCACTGAACTCTCACTAGGTGAGGTGTTGTGTTGCTTTCATTTTATTTTACTGAAAATGTTTTTTTGAGGTTTTGACACCTCTCTCAACAAATACTTGCAGTTACCCTCCCCGGGCTTTCACAGCCTGGTTTCATGGTGCAGATGGAGACGTCCCACACTGGTTCCCTGCACAGTTCCAACCCCTTAGTGAGCAGAGGAATGTTCAGCTCCTTGCACATAATGGTGTTTAAGAATGCTTTAAAGGGGGGGGTACCCAAGCTTGCTGAACGGTTTGAAACATCCAGAACTTAATCTGGACGCTAGTGTCTCTATTGCTGCTGTCCAGCGGGCTTACTCTTTATCAAATCTGCTCGCCTCCGACAGTCTAGTAAGAGGCTAGATTCAGTACACATTTATATGTCTGTGTAACAAACTGCCTGGCTTTACAAGGTGAAGCTGCCCACCAGAGAGATCTGTCTCACCTTGCACTTGGGACACACAAAGCCGCTCATGTTCTCAACCACTCCGATAATCGGCAGATTCACCTTCCGGCAGAAAGCGATCTCTTTCCGGACATCCTGCAGGGAGACCCCCTGGATAAGAAGCAGAGGGTGTGTTCACGAGTGCGGTTCGGTTCTGGAAGCGTGTGAGAACGATCAAAAAAGAACTCTGCCCCTTTCAGAGTTCGTTTTAAATCAAACCCAACCGAGACCTTCTCAAGAGGTGGTCTCAGTCCGTTTGGGCAAAAGGACTTTGGAGTTTGGTTTGTTTGTTTCATTACAATGTGAAAGCACCGAAGAAGATGAATGACTACAATACAAAATAAAATAACTCCTTCTCTATAATGCACGTATAGTGAAGCAAAAATGTAACTTTCCATGAATTAACCATGCGTAAAGCACCATGAAATCAACGCTGTATTTTTTTTTACCAAAAAAAAGGTAACATTCCACTCGTGGACCATTTTAATTAGCAGTTTTTAAACTATAAATAGCCTGGCTTAACAGCGGTCGGGAGTTCAGTTCTAAGCGACAGACCAAAACCAAGTGCGAGGAGGAGAGCGGGTCGGGAGAGGGGAAGAGGGCATGGGCTCGCCCCAGATTCGGCTGCCGGAGCGGGGCTGAAACGAAGCTGAAGCGGCTCGTCGCTCTGAGAAAGCCGCAGCCCCGCTCGCAGCAAAAAAGTAAATACATTAGTTAAGATAACCACGTAATAGGCCTAATATTTATTTAGTTATAAAACGAATGCTGAATAAAATGTTATAAAGTGCCAGCGCAGCTTTTCTTCATTTCAGATACTGTATCAAAAGGGAGAGACAGAAACGTTGTTTACAGTTTGAACAACACAGTACTGTATTTATCGTATTATTATTATTTGTTTATTTAGCAGACGCCTTTATCCAAGGCGACTTACAGAGACTAGGGTGTGTAAACTATGCATCAGTCACTTACAACTACGTCTCACCTGAAAGACGGAGCACAAGGAGGTGAAGTGACTTGCTCAGAGTCACACAATGAGTCAGTGACTGAGGTGGGATTTGAACCGGGGACCTCCTGGTTACAAGCCCATTTCTTTAACCACACAGCCTCCTATATATTGTAGAAATATTGCATGAATGACTAGTATAGGGAATTGGGGGACATGCTGTAGAGGCGTGATATAACACAGAGCCTAATAGCGAGGGAGCACTGTGTATATTAAAATATTCTTTTAAGATCAGGAAGTACTGTACAGTGTTCATAAAAATACACAAAGTATGTTTCCCCTCCTAATCAGCTGACAATGCAAGAAAGGAATGTTTAATAAAAATATTTCTAAGAGTTATTTGGTAAAGCCGGATAAGGAACTGAAAGTAACGGTATCACTGTACGGGGTGGGGGTGCAGCAGATGGTCGGAGTTTTTTGTTAAAAAAAAAAAAAAAGACTAATTTGATCAGGAACCAGGAACCCCAGGGGTACACTCCACAAGGCTGAAGGGAAAGAAAGGGGAGTGCACCCACACAATGATTCTTAGTGCAGGGCTCCACAGCTACGGCATTGCGTTGTTTGTGTTCCACCTTATAACAAAAATGCTCTTGATGTAGCTTTTGTTGCAAGCAGAGACACCGAAGCCCCAAGAGACAACGGCCCTTTATCAATCCAAACATATCACAGCAGCTAACACATGACTTCCTCAAACGAACGCTAATCAGCACACAGTGAGATGCTTTAGAGCTCTGGCTTTGAGGGATGTAAGGAGTGGAAGGGTGCCCTCTTCAGTGACTCTAGGGTATTGCACTCACAATGAACGCACCAGGAGCAATCTGTATATTATTGGAGAAAAGACTGACAGTGGAGGACACCTTCCTATCTATTCTACTGTTAAAGCTGTACAACGTGCACTTTGTGTTGAACAGGAGTGTCTGAAAGTGCAAAGGAAAGAGTGGGGGAGTGGAGATCCCATTGCATTCATCACTCTGAACAGAGTGGAGATCCCATTGCATTAATCACTCTGAGCAGAGTGGAGATCCCATTGCATTCATCACTCTGAGCAGAGTGGAGATCCCATTGCATTCATCACTCGAGCAGAGTGGAGATCCCATTGCATTCATCACTCTGAACAGAGTGGAGATCCCATTGCATTAATCACTCTGAGCAGAGTGGAGATCCCATTGCATTCATCACTCTGAGCAGAGTGGAGATCCCATTGCATTCATCACTCGAGCAGAGTGGAGATCCCATTGCATTCATCACTCTGAACAGAGTGGAGATCCCATTGCATTCATCACTCTGAGCAGAGTGGAGATCCCATTGCATTCATCATTCTGAGCAGAGTGGAGATCCCATTGCATTCATCACTCTGAGCAGAGTGGAGATCCCATTGCATTCATCACTCTGAGCAGAGTGGAGATCCCATTGCATTCATCACTCTGAGCAGAGTGGAGATCCCATTGCATTCATCACTCTGAGCAGAGTGGAGATCCCATTGCATTCATCACTCTGAGCAGAGTGGAGATCCCATTGCATTAATCACTCTGAGCAGAGTGGATATCCCATTGCATTCATCACTCTGAGCAGAGTGGAGATCCCATTGCATTAATCTCTCTGAGCAGAGTGGAGATCCCATTGCATTAATGACTCTGAGCAGAGTGGAGATCCCATTGCATTCATCACTCTGAGCAGAGTGGAGATCCCATTGCATTCATCACTCGAGCAGAGTGGAGATCCCATTGCATTCATCACTCTGAACAGAGTGGAGATCCCATTGCATTCATCACTCTGAGCAGAGTGGAGATCCCATTGCATTCATCATTCTGAGCAGAGTGGAGATCCCATTGCATTCATCACTCTGAGCAGAGTGGAGATCCCATTGCATTCATCACTCTGAGCAGAGTGGAGATCCCATTGCATTCATCACTCTGAGCAGAGTGGAGATCCCATTGCATTAATCACTCTGAGCAGAGTGGAGATCCCATTGCATTAATCACTCTGAGCAGAGTGGAGATCCCATTGCTTTCATCACTCTGAGCAGAGTGGAGATCTCATTGCATTCATCACTCTGAACAGGCTGGATTTCTGTGTGTTTTATCTCTGTCAAACGGAATTGTCTTTAAATAGGAGGCTGTGTGGTCCAGTGGTTAAAGAAAAGGTCCTGTAACCAGGAGGTCCCCGGTTCAAATCCCACCTCAGCCACTGACTCATTGTGTGACCCTGAGTAAGTCACTTAACCTCCTTGTGCTCCGTCTTTCGGGTGAGACGTAATTGTAAGTGACTCTGCAGCTGATGCATAGTTCACACACCCTAGTCTCTGTAAGTCACCTTGGATAAAGGCGTCTGCTAAATAAACAAATAATAATAATAAATTACAAAATCCCCCCACAGCACTCCAGCACTAAGTGTGTTTGTGCAGCAAGTAACCTTCACGGGTCCGGTGGCGTCCCTCACACATTTCTGGCTGAATTCTGACTTGCACACTTCCTGGAATGAAGTCATGGGGCCAGATTCTCAAAGAACCCTCCAATTACAAACAGCGTCAGACTGCTTACTGTACAAGCCCCTGAATGAAAGGGTTTTTTGTCTGGTTTGTAGCCCACGCTGTTTTGCTGTACTGTGCGTGGGGTGGGGAAGGCAAGGCAAGCACGTTCAAAGTATTCTTTTGACCTTTGGATGTTTGCTATTGTTTTGTATCACAATAGCAAAAACAGAGTGGTAGAAAACGACACCAGCTACCTAAGAGAACAGGCAGAATGACATCCTGTGAATTTATCTGCCCCCCCCCCAACAGTGACAGAATGATGTGCAGTATAAATATCTGATCTTACCACTGGAGACCACCCGGAGCCACTGTGATGAACCTGTAAGGTGGACGATAAACAATGTTACAGGATGAGAATGAGATGTTTTTATCAAATGATTCCTACTATTATTATAATGATCACCATTACTATTTAGTGATGCAATCTGAATACAGTGAGTGTTTGGAAAGAGAATGCTCTTCTAATGCTTTTAGGTTATCTAATGATGTTTTTTGTAATGGGTGTGCATCTGAACTACATGCAAACAACAAGTCAAACAGGCAGGCAGGCAGAAGGCAGGCAGGCAGGCAGGCAGGCAGACAGACAGACAGACAGACAGACAACAAGTCAAACAGACAGGCAGGCAGACAGACAGACAGACAGACAGACAACAAGTCAAACAGACAGGCAGGCAGACAGACAGACAGACAGACAACAAGTCAAACAGACAGGCAGGCAGGCAGACCGTCAGGCAGACAGACAGACAGACAGGCAGGCAGGCAGACAGACAGACAGACAGAGTAGCGTGACGTTCAATTCACAAGATTCTCTCAATATTGTGTATTCTGTTTTACTTGACATTTTAAGAGACGAGAGATATTTATAACAGATGGATTACAGCTGTTTTATTTGACTGTACTTTAAAACTCATTTAATGAATAAAACACTTTCTCTGAAGACATTTGTAGAGATGTGCAATCTTTTTGCACCTGACAGGAACAAGCTTCTGTTCTCTTAAGCTTGCTCTGACTATTGAGTTGGAAAGGAGCTGCAGTTCTGCCAATAAACAGCAGAGGGCAGCCTTTACCTTCCCTTGCGTAATTACAACCGGCAGAGCTTCGGAAACACGATCCCATGACGCAGGCAAGTTTCTGTCATGCAGAGCACAGCACAGCACAGCACAGCACCCACCCTCTGCACACCACTCCTCTACAGCACAGCACAGCACCCACTGCACACCCCTCCTCTACAGCACAGCACAGCACCCACCCACTGAACACCCCTCCTCTACAGCACAGCACAGCACCCACTGCACACCCCTCCTCTACAGCACAGCACAGCACCCACCCACTGCACAGCCCTCCTCTACTCCAGTGCTGTCCAACAGGAGGTGGAGGTGTCAGTGTGGTGGTTAACGAGCATTGCATTGCTCTTGAAAGTTTCAAACCTAGCGTAGATTAGAAGAACTGCTGCTGCTGCTGTCTGAGGCTGCTAAAACCACAGTTCCGCTATGGATTCCTCATTCCTATTGGCAGGTATGAGAGAGAGAGAGAGAGAGAGAGAGAGAGAGAGAGAGAGAGAGAGAGAGGGAGAGAGAGAGAGGAGAGGAGAGAGAGAGAGAGAGAGAGAGAGAGAGAGAGAGAGAGGGAGAGGGCGAGAGAGAGGTTCGTCAGACACTCTGCATGCCTTCAGGATTACACTGCGTCCCAGACACATCACACTCATGTGCTTTAGTGAGCAGAGCTCCAGTCCCTCAGTAATGTGGATCAGTGTTCTCCAAATCACCACAGAAACCTGGACATCTAGAACAGACAAGCAGCGAGGAGGGCGTGGTGTATCAATAGGGAAATAAAATGAGCTCAGTGCAAAAAACACAAGTTTAGATTAGGAGCTCTACTAGCTGCTACTTTTTCGTACTTTTAACTTAATAATGGTTTTTACTGTGATCTTTACGCTGCAACCAAAATCTGCACCATTTCTTGTCAAAACAAACCAGAACTGTTTACATTGCAAAACTAGTAATAAACAGCCAAGGGACATATTTGACACTTTTTATTTTTTGTAGTTTTATAATATTACAAGTTTTATTTTACTATTACATTAACTATGGGTGCACCTTGCATGCTGGAGCACAGATCTTAACAAAGGGAATGCTTTCTAAGCCGGGAGAGACAGGGCACTCCACAATCCTATTGTAACCGAGGACCCTTTACACTCTCTGGGCTGCCTGCCCTTCTGCCATCCACCTGGCAGAGCTGCCTGCCCTTCTGCCATCCACCTGGCAGAGCTGCCTGCCCTTCTGCCATCCACCTGGCAGAGCTGCCTGCCCTTCTGCCATCCACCAAACAGAGCTGCCTGTCCTTCTGCCATCCACCAGACAGAGCTGGCTGCCACTGTTCCCAATGCTGCACACTATTTGTACAAAACTAATGACCAAAAAAAACACCACCTCAATACAGACAAACTTGCTGCACCGATTAAGGCAGGACCCGAGACATCTGTCTAATAAATCGACCTGGTTTCTTAAGAGTTTATATCCTCGGACAGAAGTTACAAACAAGGTGTTGCTTCTGCATCACTGCATACAGCGCGTCACCCTGCCAATCATTACACTCATGCAATCAACACTGCAGGCCCTCCAGCTGCAGCATCAGGTTTGGAAACTGCGTCTCGTTGTGCAATTTCTTTCTCTTGTAAAAAGCTGTGTCTGCTGAACAGGAAGATCGGAGTGAGTTCATCCAAGGGGGAACGTCTGGTTGTTTTTGAACTCCAGGGACTGCAGATGGCAAAGACAGCTCTGAACACGCTGGGCCGAGGCTCGCTTTTGTTTTTTATTGCACTGGTCGCGAAGCCAACATACTTGATGTGTGCGCTCTGTACTTTACAGAGTCTGGCCAGTACAAGGTAAGACAGAGGGAAAGCAGTGGGAGGAATCAGAATGCAAGTCCAGACTGTGACATGAGCAGTAAAACAGTCTGACATTGAGATGCAAAGCAGCTCCGGCTACCAGCACTGCTGACAGGGGTTCATTAGGAGAGGGGGTTGTGTGCGCACAGCAATATCTGCCCTGATATTAGCCTTTTGCATAATTAGTAATGCCTTGCAGAACCGTAGTAAATGCAATAAAAAAAATGATCCAAAGACGATGTTTAGACGCGCCCCTTTTAAAAAGACCCAATCCAACACAGAGAGCAGAAACTCCACACTGTGGGAAGGGAGGGGTATAAACAGGGTGAGAGTTACTCCAGGGGGCTGTTAGATGAAGAAGAACAAAGAGCAGAACATCAAGAAACAGCAGCAGGAAACAGGAGGCTCTCACTAATGGCCACTTTCCTTTCTGTTAATACTTGATTAGAACTTTATCAAATCATTAAGGCTGATGCATTACTAGCTAATCTGCAGCGCTCCGGCTTGAGTTAATAATAATAATAATCATAACTGTGTGAATAAGATATGAAAATTCCTTCATATCAAACCCAGCTGGCGCAGTACATTTCAATATTTCAGGGAGCCAATGAGAGTCACTTTTGAAACGAGACGGGCATCTACAGACTTCCTGGGCACATGAGTATTCTGTCAGTGTAGCGTAGACTTCAACCCCCCAGGAAAGAAGGCTGTATGCAACTCGCACAGCGACTTATTCCATTATTCAAGCCTCCTGAATCAATGCCATCAGTGGACACTTTGATAATTAGCAAGCTGTAACAGAGCCAAACAAAACGATCGGATATCCCCAAATCAAAAGCAGATCAATCGTTTTCCCAGCACCGGACCCTGCTTTGGAAATGAAACGTCCGCCTTCAATCGGAATTCGGAAACCAGACCAGAGCCGGAGAAAAGCAGATTTACTGCATACGTCCTTCAGAGGGAACTAAGCGCGAGCTAAACAGGTTCTGCAAAACGTTTCTGCATAAAGTGTTCGCCACACAAAACAACGTTTGAGTATGTTTGCAAACGTTTGCCTCGTTCACAAAAGCAAACTCAAGCTTCCCAAGAACACTGTGCAGCATTGCCATGACCATTCAGAAACACTCTGCTTCAGTTTCAACATTTCAAGACATAAAAACCACCGTGAGGGTCTCACTCCAGAAAAAATCATTCTCCTGGTAGAGGCACACTGCTTATAATGGACAATTTGTGCATGCGATTAATAAACTAAAACTATTACAAAAATAATAACAATAATCTAAACGAGGAAGAAAAATGTAGTCCCATGCCTGTTATCTATTCAAGTGAATTATTAGATTTAGATGATGAGACTACTTTGTTAATTGCATTACGCAGCATGTATTCAAATTAGGAGGGGGCAGTATTGAAGAAAAATAAAAACCTTTGTGGTTTAAAATGTGAGCACTCGAATTTGACATGCTGCCTAGCATGTGATTCACTGTGCTTTGATCCACAGCTGTAGCCAGCTGATATGAATTACATTTCCTTTAAATTCCATTCTGATTTTTGTATTTGTCTTAAACCATACATGAGCAAGGCCAAAAAGCTATTGGACTACCTCAGATTATTATTAATTTCTTAGCAGACGCCCTTATCCAGGGTGACTTACAATTGTTACAAGATATCACATTATTTTTACATACAATTTCCCATTTATACAGTTGGGTTTTTACTGGAGCAATCTAGGTAAAGTACCTTGCTCAAGGGTACAGCAGCAGTGTCCCCCACCTGGGATTGAACCCACAACCCTCCGGTCAAGAGTCCAGAGCCCTATCCACTACTCCATACTGCTCCCCGAACAAATGTGAATGCGGAGTTTCATCTGCCTGATCTTTACACCACCGGCTTTGTCCCATCCGTGCAGCAGTGGGTGGTTATAACATCTGACTGGTTAGCCTGGAACAGGGGTTCCAACCATGCTCTTAATTGTTTAATTATGTCAGTGAATGAACCCTCAGACCAGGTGCCACAGCAGTGAATTCTCCCATTGTGTCTGAGATTCCTGCAGCAGAATGTCCCTCCAGGACCCGGGCTGTCCAGTCCAGGTGCAGGAGCCAGCGAGCCCAGTGTGCAGTGATGCTTCACCTCTTTAGAATCGTCACCTGCTAAGCCATGGGCCAGGTGTGCGCCGAAAGTGCTCTTCCCCACTCCCCCCTTCCCTGACAGAACCAGGACTTTATGTTTCTGCTTGATCTCTTCTACTGCTGCAATGAACAATAAAGAGAGAAGGTATCCTGAAGGAGCATGCTGCTTCAGCAGATAGCATGCACAAACAGAACATTCAGACAGGGGCGCTGGGACTAGGGGTGCTGGGGGTGCATGGCTTCCATTATCTACAGGGGTTGCAGTTTTGTTTAATGGCTTTCTGCACCCCCACTTTAAAAATGGTTCCAGTGCCACTTCATTCAGATTCTCTTCCTTTTTGATGACGCGGACACAAAGCAGACACCACCATTGTAGCTCAAAGAACATTATAGTTGAACAGCGTGGTACTTATGGTAATCCTTATTAATACTACTACTAATAATGATAACAATAATAATAACCGTGAGATGCAATTCAAATTTGAAACAGACAGCATTCTTATATAATATCTACGATCTGTATTTATTAAAAAGAATTAGCACACACGCACACACACACCAGGAAGGCCTGATTAAACTGGCACAGTCAGGGATGAGATAAAGAAGAAGGATAATGGGATAGGATACCAGGGTCTGGTGCTCTGGGCCTCCCTGAGGAGCAGGCTGCTTGATTGGGGCACCCCTGACACGCTGAGCCCTTCCCAGCCTGGGCACTGGCAGTCCCAGGACAGTCTGCATCCGGGAAACAACAGTTAAGAACGTCACAGTACACTCGCGCCAAACGTTTCTATTTAGTGGTTTTTTAAAAATACATATTTGTATTACATTTTTAAATAACATACACACAGTCTTATACTACAGACATATTCCCAAACTTTACATATATTTACATACATGTAGAAACACACAACCACAAAAATGAATGCGGTAATGAACAAAAAAAAAAATGAATCATTCAAGAATATTTTTTAAACATTGTAATTCCAGGGCAGTAATTCATTAATTAGAAATGTAGATTAAATATCCGTTTTTCTTCCTGCTGTTGGAAATTAGCGGCATTATTTTTTTTTTAATGCGTTTGATCATATCTAACACACACACAAAAAAAAACTATGCTTCTAGGAATGCACAACACAGAGTTAAAATGGCAATTGCCTGAACAATACGAGTCGGTCTGCACACCTATGCTCTTTTGTTTTAATACATTAGAGTCAATCGTCTACTTGGACACACACTGTGTACTGGCGCAGCTATTTCTGGTAGATTATAAATCTCGACACAGCAAGTTTTCCAGCACTTTCAATTCACAAGCATAGCCGCTTGTGAATAATACTTTTAAAAACGCAAGCGCTTGAAAAGGACCCCAGTTCATATATTTTTATAAGCTGTTGCCCTTTAGCAAACAGGTGACCTGTATTGGTGGTTGCAGGGGCTGTATTCTGCAAACTCTAAACTCAAACTTTATCAACAGTTCTTAGCAGGTTGGGCGTGGACACGTGGGGTCTGGGCGACCTTGCAGCCGGTTACTAAGGGGATACAACAAGCACGAAATCAAATCAAACGGACCAGGGTCAAATCACCAATTAATTTAACAACTGCCAAGGGTTTATTGCAACCGCAAACAATGCAGAACACGGTCGACCTTCTGTTAGAGACGAACGTGTACATTTATTTTATTTTATTAATTTGAGACTATCAATTAATAATAATAATAATAATAATAATAATAATAATAATAATAATAATAATAATAATAATACCATATACATGTGTTTAATCGTGTTGATGGTAGGATACAACTTTTGTGCACATACATTCTCAGTGGGATGCATTAAAAGTATTTTGATATATTTATTTATTTTACTATATTTAGTCATGCCTGTAGCGATGTTGTCTACACGTGGTTTTGCCAGATGTAGTGCCCTGATAGTTAACCCCGGTGACAGGCAGATTCATGACGCGGACAGCCTTATGATGACAGAGCGGCGGTCATATAACTTCAGTTTGGATTTAAAAAGAAAAGTGTAACAATCCACCCCACAGGAGGTCCTAATGACTCTATTAACGCCACCGAATGAAGGTCCACCTGGGTTCAACGAGCTCTGCTGCTTACTTACAGACAGGAGCTGCCGCCCACACTGGTCTCTTAGGGCTGCCATTGCTATCGCCAAGGATCTCCAAGGAACTGAAAAAAAAGCCTTCCAGTTTGTTACATTGGAACCTTTTGCTCATTCCAAAGGGGGTTATGTACGTGTCTGCAAACGAAATGCACACAGCCTAGGATATCATGCTAGGGGCCTCTTTAATTAACAGGTAGAGCGTCTGAAGAAATAAAGTCTGCGTGTGTGTGTGTGTGTGCGTGCGTGCGTGCGTGTGTGTGGGGGGGTTATGATCAGGCTTTCTGCATGACATTATACAAGCATCCTCAGTTATGATCAGGCTTTCTGCATGGCATTATACAAGCATCCTCAGTTATGATCAGGCTTTCTGCATGGCATTTACATTATACAAGCATCCTCAGTTATGATCAGGCTTTCTGCATGGCATTTACATTATAAAAGCATCCTTATGCAAAAGGGGGAGCACTTGTTTTGCTTTGCACTGTAAAAGAAAGTCTTGCTGCTCTCCCTGGGCTCTGCAGCTTTGACTAACAGTAGATGTGTTCACATGATAGCCAAGCCACTTGCACAGCAGATGGCAGCATGCTCATGCCGAATCCACTGATTCAAATGAAAACAGGAAAGACACACTGATAGGGGAGGCTTGGCCACCCCAGTACCGGTTGGTCCGCTCTTGTATTTGCATAGCAATGCAGCTTTGTTAAGAGTCCTGTTTGTCTGCTGAAGGGAACGCAGCTGCATGGAGGTCTGAGCAGGCAGTTTGGGATGAGGAAGCCTCAGGTCACTGCAGACAGCAGTTCATTGAGAAGTGCTGAGTTGGCTGTGAAGGGGTGTGGTCGCTGGAGGGGGCTTGGTGTGGTGGGGTCTGCTGTGCTCCCTCCCCACCCCCTCCGTATCTGTGTTTTTATTATTGTGCTTTACCGTACTGCTCTGGGCTTTACAGTGCTTACCTATGCTTCCCCATGCTTTCACTGTGCTCTCTTACACTTTGAATTTGAATATATAGGATTTCACTTGAGAACAATTCAAGTTTGCAAACAGAGCTACCTGGAGCCTGCAGTATTTTATTTCCAAAGATGAAAGTTACTAGTTTAGAAAAGTCTGCCTGCCTGCCTGCCTGCTGGCTGAGTCAGTGGGTATGCACATTACACAAAGCATGTTTGCTGCCACATAGTGTTGATTCAGACAGCAGTGTTTCCAGTGCAGTGGTTAGCTGGCATTGTGAAGCTTTGCAGTGCACGACGGTTTCAACGTACATGCAAATTGCTTGGGGGAGTGGGGGTGGAGGGGTGGAGGGGGAGGGGGAGGGAGGAGGGAGGGAGGGAGGGAGGGAGAGGGGAGGGAGAGGGGTGGGGTAACTAACATGGGCACAGGTGCTGTATAACCTGTTCGTAGAGATTACTATTAAGTTGAGTATGTTAAAGGATAAAGTATACAGACATATCATGTTAATGTATTCCATTATATGAAGAACTAAAAAATCAATAAATGCGAAATACATTTGGGATTAAAATGTAGCTGTCTATCTGTCTGTCTATCATAGATAGATACTAGATAGATATGCCAGCTGAATGATCTGTTAGCATAAGGTGTGGGTGGAAGAGGAAGAGAGAGGGACAGAGAGAGACACAGAGAGAAAGAGAGTGATAGAGAGAAAGAGAGGAGAGAGAGAGCGACACAGAGAGAAAGAGAGCGAGAGAGAAGAGTGAGAGCTGAGCTAGCAGGTGTGGATGGGAGAGAAAGAGAGGGAGAGAGAGAAAGCGAGGAGAGAGAGAGAGGGGGAGAGAGAGGGAGAGAGTGTTGAGCTAGCAGGTGTGTTCGAAGCTGGAAGATAATCCTGCCATCTTTTTTTCATCGAGGCAGCGAGACAGTTCCCAGCTGTGAAAACAAACACCCATACGCCCACCTGCAAGCACACTGCTGCTACTGTAAAGAGAGGCTTGTTCTTAACTCTACAGGTGAAGAAGGGACAATGATTGAAGCAGCCCTGTGTGTAAAGCCCTAGGATTTTGATTATTTTTGGTTCCTGGCTGTGTTTCAAGTTGAATAAAAGACCTCCATCTGAACAATGCATCTTACTGGAAAATATACAAGATTGCAGACCTGATTCAAAAACCAGGATCAAACCAGGATCAGGATGCTGTAAAGCGCCACGTAAACGCTGTTATCACACGTGAGAAATCAACCAATCACTGTTAAGGATCTTGTCCTGTGTAAAGATGTCATCCAGGGCATAGAACATGACAGAATTCTAAAGCACAGAAGCAGCATCACTTGGTTTAATGTAGTTCCTGAGTACAGTGTTTGTTTTAGTGATTAATAATAAGTTAACACGTTGTGTGCCGGCTGTCTCTTGTTCATTTACACAGTTTGAACAGCACAGCAATAACAGGCACCCAACACTCACCGAATTAAAGTATTATATTTATAGGTGCTGTGGTTCCCAAACCCTCCTCTTGTTTCACTCCAGCGTTTCTCTCCCGGAGTCCTGGGCAAAATGTTTGGACAACAACATCCTGCGATCCCAGAGGGAGAGCGCTCCGTGTCAGCAAGGCTGCGGGACGAGGCGGAGAGAGCCATGGAGCTGGCCTCCAGACACATGTGGAGCCAGTACAACACAGTGAACGTGGCCTTTACCGACCGCGTCCACGAGGTAGCCAGCGCCAAGAGCAAGCTGCAGACCCACTTAGACCAGGAGCGCTGCCCCAGGGGCACACCAGCGCAGTGCAGGGACTGGAGGGGTCATTGCATCTAAAAGGAGATCTGTGGTCACGTGGAGGCAGGTTCTGATGGCATTGCTGCCCAAGGGACCAGCGATGAGTAAATTCACACAGCGACGAGTAAATTCACACAGCGATGAGTAAATTCACACAGCGATGAGTAAATTCACACAGCGATGAGTAAATTCACACAGCAATGACTAAATTCACACAGCGACGAGTAAATTCACACAGCAATGAGTAAATTCACACAGCAATGACTAAATTCACACAGCAATGAGTAAATTCACACAGCGATGAGTAAATTCACACAGCGATGAGTAAATTCACACAGCGATGAGTAAATTCACACAGCGACGAGTAAATTCACACAGCAATGAGTAAATTCACACAGCAATGACTAAATTCACACAGCAATGAGTAAATTCACACAGCGACGAGTAAATTCACACAGCGACGAGTAAATTCACAAAGTGGTGAGTAAATTCACACAGCGATGAGTAAATTCACACAGTGGTGAGTAAATTCACACAGCAATGAGTATATTCACACAGTGATGAGTAAATTCACACAGCGATCAGTAAATTCACACAGCGATGAGTAAATTCACACAGTGGTGAGTAAATTCACCCAGCAATGAGTAAATTCACACAGTGATGAGTAAATTCACACATCGATGAGTAAATTCACACAGCGGTGAGTAAATTCACACAGTGATGAGTAAATTCACACATCGATGAGTAAATTCACACAGCGGTGAGTAAATTCACACAGTGATGAGTAAATTCACACAGAGATGAGTAAATTCACACAGTGATGAGTAAATTCACACAGTGATGATTAAATTCACACAGCGGTGAGTAAATTCACACAGCTGTGAGTAAATTCACACAGCGGTGAGTAAATTCACACAGCCTGGTGTTCTGTATAGGGTTCTGGGCTAGTCTGGTAAATCAGGCCAGCCTGTGATTGAGGCATGTATACACACATATCATGTTAATGTATTCCATTATATGTAGAACTAAAAAACCAATAAATGCGAAATACATTTTATTTTATTTGAATGGAATGAGTGTGGGTCACTGAGGCTACCCAAATAGTGTAATATAGCTACAGCAGAGGGGTGCTTATCAACAATGGCAGGTTAAGAAAACGAAACTCATAGAATAACAGAAAGAGCACAGTGGATGTAATTAGAACTGTGTGATTGAGCTGGCGTTGCGAATTGAGATCCACAACCTCTGTGCCTAATGACTACAAGTCTGCCTCTGCTTTGGAGTTCTCATTCTGAACAGCAGGCACAGACAGGAGCTCATTGCAGACCTCAGGGGTTAATATGGAGCGCAGATTGATATGGTCTCCAGTGGAAGAGGCCATGCAAGGTCATTGACGTTAAGATTTAGATATGGTGGCCATTGGCCCTCAAAGCCAGAGGGTGTGGAATCTTTAGGTTCTAGAGGTTCTAAAGCATAGAATGATGGAACAGCGACCCCACCTCAGAACTTCTAACCAGACTAATAATGCCTTTGGTTATTTCAGTAGCTTCTCAGCAATCTCAGAAGAAAGAGATTAGCCTGCTACAGCTCTGGAAATTCTCATTATCAAAGAATGCAAGGTTCATTATTATTATTCAATGTATTATTATTAGGTCATTGATGTAAAGATTTCAGCACATTTCAGCTCGCCGTTCTTCCATCATGAAGATGCCCCATGTGGGGTGGACCTACATGTGGGGTGGAGCCAGCTCTCTGCAGTCCCCTGGAGGTGCAGTCTTGACTTTCAATTTGAGGAGAGCATCTCTCCAGCCAAGTGGGTCACGGTCACGCAGTTGTCATCAGAGCTCATGAAATGCAGAGTTTATTCAGCCCCTCAAGGCCGGTTACTGGCCCACACGCCTACAGTTCCATGGCAACTCCCCTATAGTCTCCCAGTAAATATATTAAAAAAATACTACAGCATTCTAGTAGTGGGATTCTATAATGAACTCTACCAGCGAATGCTATAGCATTGCCTTTAATGGATGGTTCAGCCTCTGTCCTCTGTCTTCCCTTATAATAATTTACCATGTTAGATTTGCACTGTAATTTTGCAGTCCCCCCCCCCCCTATGTTTATACTATGCATTTACCGTAGTTTGCCATATATTTTATCATGCTTTACCATGCTTTATAAGAGATTGCTATGCTTTTACAATGGTACTCCTCTATCAGGCTGGTGTGTTTCTGTGTGAATTGTGTTCCTCTTTAATAGAGCTCGTCAGTGTTTGAGTTGGCATAGCTTCCTGATGCAAGCAGACAGTGCGTTTGCATAGCTAAGCAGCCCTGAATAACCAAAGAGGGAGGGGTGAAAACACCCATTGTTTAAATAAAAGAACCTTCATGAGAATGAAGAGGAAGCCCCTCTGATTGGATCAGAAGTGAGTCATGACAGATCATTCCACAGTGAGCGAGAGAACCTCTTCAGAGGTACTAACAGAGCCCTAATATATTCAATGACCGACGTTCACATCTGTTATCGCTGTTATCGAAGCGGAGAGGAATATAATCAGGAGCCTCATGAGCGCACGGGGGCTGAGCCCTGACCTCCTGACCCCTGACCTCTGACCCCCTGATCTGTGGTGCTCTGTGACTGTCCAGGAGATCTTTCAGACAGAGAGGACCATCTCCCAAATCGAGAGGGCCCTTTACACCTGACTTCCCCACCTCCCAACACCCCCTCCTCCTCCTCCTCCTCTCACCGTCTCTCTGCGCAGAACAGCAGCACCTAATAACATGCAACTTTAAAGCTCTTGCCTGCACAATAATAAACCTCAGAAAGCTGCTGTAGCTCTGGAGTGATTCAGGCTGGTTTGAGTCTGGTCTGTTAGCGCAGGGCTCGGTGTGTGTGAGTCCCGCCTCGCAAAGCTGGTGTTTGATTTCACTCGGAGCAGCTCGATAAGAAGTGGTTTTATTTATTTATATATATATATATATATATATATATATATATATATATATATATATACACTCAGTTTCCTATGCAAACATTAGTGAGTCGGGAAAGCAGGTTACACCCATAATATATTCATGATATGGGCAGTTTAAGGAACTGTGCGTTCAGTTCCTGGGTGTAAAGGTCGTGGGCTTGGAGGACACCCACTGAACCTTCAGTTCTCCAGAGCAGTGTGGGGAATTGCATGCGGTGAGGGAACATCACTGGACAAATAACTGGGCACACTAAATGCATGTTACAAAAAATCATTGTTCACCTTGTTTCATTTATTTCGAAAATCTACAAAACAGAAGTTCAGACCATGATGGCATCCCCCCCCCCTCGAATTGCGTTTGAGTTTCCTAAGTTTTGCTTCTTTGTTAGTTTGTGTCCCAGAAGGTCACAGGACCCCAAAGCTCACAGCCAGGTCGTTCCCATCTGGTGTCTCATGATCCTTCAGTAGGATCATTTTCTTTCTGTTTTATGTTCTTTTTCATGCAGTGGAACAGGTCGTTTTGCTCCCATGATTGCAATGCCGTCATGCTGTTTAATAGGAAGCCTACACAGCACATGACCTTCAGGGATTCCATTGGCTCTTCTCACCGTTATCACTGGAGGGCTTCGTGGTAAAAACTAAAAGACAGATTGTTTTTAATTGCATGTGGCTTTTATCAGTTTTAAATTGAATTAAAAAGCCGATGGAAATACCCTCTTTGTAATTGAGCTAAGTGTTTTAAAATACCAAGCGTTGGACACAGCCTGGGAAGGAAAGTGTGTGCCAACAAACTGACCAGAAGATAAGCACAGACTACCCTGATCTGTGACCCACAGCCCTTATAAAACCTTCCCATAGTAAAAACAAAGCAAGGTGTAATCAAGCACAGCGAACGCATTGTAAAGAAAAGGTAAGCGTTGTTTTGCATTTCACCTCCAGCAAATAATAGTCAAATATCTGTGTGAACATTTTCTTTTTGTTTTGTTATCGTCATTTACATTAAGGAAGCTTTGAAGAATGCTGTGTGTGTGTGTGTGTGTGTGTGTGCGTGTGTGTGCGTGTGTGTGTGTGCGTGTGTTTGTGTGTGTGTATGTGCGTGTTTGTGTGTGTGTGTGTGTGTGTTTGTGTGTGCGTGTTTGTGTGTGTGTGTGCGTGTGCGTGTACGTGTTTGTGTGTGTGTGTGTGTGCGTGTGCGTGTACGTGTTTGTGTGTTTGTGTGTGTGTGCGTGTGCGTGTACGTGTTTGTGTGTTTGTGTGTGTGTGCGTGTGTGCGTGTGCGTGTACGTGTTTGTGTGTGTGTGTGTGTGCGTGTGCGTGTACGTGTTTGTGTGTGCGTGTACGTGTTTGTGTGTTTGTGTGTGTGTGCGTGTGTGCGTGTGCGTGGGTGTTTGTGCTCATCTGTGTATCTCAGGAATCTTCTGCTTATGACACAAACAGAACCCTCATTGCGTTCCAGAGTAGCACAGCGAGGAGGAGCAGCAGCAGTGAGCCTGGTCTGCTCCGAGTTACTCAGTCACACTTGTGTTTTTGTTTTGCAATTTGCTACATGAATGCCTATTTTATTTGTAACCAGCAATTAACATACTTGGCAACTGTTTCGTAATGCAGAGACGGTGCCAAACTTCTTTCAGTATCTGAAGTTTCCACCTGCTCTCCCTCGTGTTCACCTGCTGCTGTTCCTGCTTTGCCAAAGGGAGTTGATTTATTTATTTTTGAATGGCAGTAGGTGTTTCTTTATGTATAGTTTTAGGTATTATGTTGGATATCTGTGCATATATTTTATAATGCATACCCTCACTCCCGGTGGCACAGTGTGTTCACAACCCAGCGTCAGAAGCCAGCAATTTCATATGCAGTACGGCTCTTTAAATTTGTGTTACGAACCAAGGAACGGGGTATGCTTACATAACTGTAGCAGCTTTTCTCCTTGCAAAAACTCAAGGGTATCGTGTGCATAACTATTTCATTGAAACTGTATTGAATCCTCAACTTGGATAGCTTTAAAGGTTAGTGTATGTTTGTTTTGCCTGTTTGAATTGTGCTTTCCTTGTTCTCTACTGCATGAAGCCCTGCCCCTGCTCTGCTCTTTCTGTCCAGAGAGCCTGTTTTGGAGGCAGCAATGCAAATGGGAGCCCCCAGGCGTTTTTCTTTTGTCTATGCAAATCCGAGACACATCTGACTGCAGACGAGGCTTGCTTCAGTTTTTGAGATTTGAGAGACGACCTGGAACAAACAGACAGTGAGCCCAGTTGTGGACTTTCCTGTAATGATGAGACGGGACCTTTTTATCACTGTAATCCCACTTTCTGAAACCGCACCTCCCTCAGCTTTCCTCTTCACTCTTAAATCACACTGCAAATGACACGGCTCTTCCAGATATTGAAATTCACACAACCTAATGAGAGACAGTAAGAGATGCCTCAGACTCCACTGGGGGAGTCTCTTAAAGTAAAGACTCTTCAGGCATCCCAAATGGGAGGGGGTCCTGGGTGATGACACGGGGTCACAGAACAGCCGTCTCAAAGCGGCCATAGAACTTTCCAGTGCTACACGGTTCAGGTTTTTTCACGTATGATTTTACAAGCAGGTCAAATTGAACTTGATTGATCATGATCTGGCTGCAGCTGACTCCCTGAATCTATTATCTGCAGAGTATTTCCTGAGTTCATCCCTCAGTAGGAATCTGGGAGCAGGAATCGAGACCACATCGCATGCTGTTTCCTGTCATGCTCTGAGCAGGAGTTCTACTGGGCGTGGCCTTCGTCCTGCTGTCCTGTGAACTTCTGAAACACGCACAAACACAGCAGCGCTTTCCTGACCAACACCTGCTGCAGCGCTCCAGGTAATGCAATCGACCCGTCCACCCCCAAACAAACAGACAGACAGTCAGTGTGCATCACACAGAGGTTAGGTGAGTTTCATTAAAGCAGATTACCAGATTGCTGTGGGGCAGTGCGCTGTGAAACCCTCTTGTAGTTGTTAATAGAATAGAAAGGTGTTGCTCTTGTAGATAATGCTCAAGAAGCCAGTAGTGCATGGATTAGCGATGCCTCACACGCTGGGTGATAATCTCCAATCTCAGCATGGTGGTAATCACCAGGAATGTCAATAGCAATGCAGTTATATAACACAGCTGCTCTCCTCTCCATGGGACTGCCCGAGAGAATGTGTCACAGCAGGGCCATGCATTCTTCTGGATCCAGGAATCCTGGGAATAAGATCATCCCTCGGGACTCTCTCTGTTCACACACTTCCAAACCTGTGAGGCACAACCCCGGAGACACATCAGCACCGACCCTGTTACCAAGAGAAACAAACATGTGGAGTGGCTTGTCTTTCCTTTTCCAATTTCTAACATCCTTGTTCCCGCAAGCAGGGCATCTTTTTGTTTGGATTTGTAAGGGTTAATGGACAAGTCTAGACTGCTCACTACTCACTCCCCAAAACAAATACACATGCAGCCTTTCAAAGCAACACTGCACACAGCAAAGAACCCAACGAGGATGCAATCGGATGTATGGAATCAAAGCCAAACTGCCTCCGCAATCACAGATGGCTTCTTATGGACTAAACTTGAAGACAAAGTAAAGGAAATGCACTGTGTGTTCAGGGATTCTTTTGTGCAAAGCTACAGGACTACTCCCTTACAAAAAGTTCCCCACAGTAAAAGCCTAGAAAAGTGTAATAAAGCATAGTGAAAGCATTGCATTGCACTTAAACAAGTCAAAGTCCATATAAAAAACAGTTATAAAGTACTGTTAAAAGCATAGCAAAGTGCAGTAAAGCACAGGCAGGCATGGAGAACCATTGGGAGCAATGGTAAAGCCTGGTAAAAACCACGGTTACCCACGGGGCTAAGCAAAATAAATGCATAGTATAACCATGGGGAAAGCACGGTTCAATGCAAAACCACTGTGCTGGTCATCCTGTAACAACAAGGCTGAACTTCACTCATCAGCTGGAAACAGAAAAGAAATAAGCTCCAAAAACATCTGCCTGCATCTCTGTCAGACTGACGTGGGCGGAGAACTCTGGCACGAGACACAGAGAGGCTGCCGAGGACGTCGGGCACATGGAGAGGGAGAGTGAAAACAGGCTTTCCAGTGGTTCAGACAACAGGATGAGGCTCCCCTGGCACCGAGCTGCGGCCGTCTGAGTGGAAACAGAACGGGGAGCAATTCCACTGCCTCTCCGGAGTCTGGGCTTGTGTATCGACACTCTCAGTGAGGAAATGCAGAAAAACAAACCAGAGAGACCGTGTGAGAGGGGTGACGTCTGGAAGGGATTACCCTTTAGCCCTGCTGAGCGGGGCAGTGTGGCCTGATTAACAGCTTCCTTTCAGAGTAAATCACCAGAGATCCTCTTTCTGTTATTGGTCTCTCTCTCTCTCTAAACAGCCCTCTCTTCCTCCCCCATACTGTTCTGTACTGTACTTTCCTGGCATGAGCTGCAAGCATTTGAAAGGCTAGAACTAGGCGAGCAAATAAATGCCAGCTTGGTGTGCTAGACTGTGTGCAGCCCGTGACAGTCCTGCTGGGTTTTGCTAGCCTATGTGCAGCCCTGCTGGGTGTGCTAGCCTGTGTGCAGCCCTGCTGGGCGTGCTAGCCTGTGTGCAGCCCTGCTGGGCGTGCTAGCCTGTGTGCAGCCCTGCTGGGCGTGCTAGCCTGTGTGCAGCCCTGCTGGGTGTGCTAGCCTGTGTGCAGCCCTGCTGGGTGTGCTAGCCTGTGTGCAGCCCCTGTGTGCAGCCCTGCTGGGTGTGCTAGCCTGTGTGCTGCCCCTGTGACAGCCCTGCTGGGCGTGCTATTCTGTGTGCAGCCCTGCTGGGTGTACTAGCCTGTGTGCAGCCCTGCTGGGTGTGCTAGCCTGTGTGCTATCCTGTGTGCAGCCCTGCTGGGCGTGCTATTCTGTGTGCAGCCCTGCTGGGTGTGCTAGCCTGTGTGCAGCCCTGCTGGGTGCAGCCCCTGTGTGCAGCCCTGCTGGGCGTGCTAGCCTGTGTACAGCCCTGCTGGGTGTGCTAGCCTGTGTGCAGCCCCTATGTGCAGCCCTGTTGGGTGTGGAAGCCTGTGTGCTGCCCCTGTGACAGCCCTGCTGGGCGTGCTATCCTGTGTGCAGCCCTGCTGGGCATGCTATCCTGTGTGCAGCCCTGCTGGGTGCAGTCCCTGTGTGCAGCCCTGCTGGGTGTGGTAGCCTGTGTGCTGCCCCTGTGACAGCCCTGCTAGGACAGCGTGCTATCCTGTGTGCAGCCCTGCTGGGCGTGCTATCCTGTGTGCAGCCCTGCTGGGTGCAGCCCCTGTGTGCAGCCCTGCTGGGCGTGCTAGCTTGTGTACAGCCCTGCTGGGTGTGCTATCCTGTGTGCAGCCCCTATGTGCAGCCCTGTTGGCTGCTGGGTGCAGCCCCTGTGACAGCCCTGCTGGGCGTGCTATCCTGTGTGCAGCCCCTGTGTACAGCCCTGCTGGGTGTGCTATCCTGGGTGCAGCCCCTATGTGCAACCCTGTTGGCTGCTGGGTGCAGCCCCTGTGACAGCCCTGCTGGGCGTGCTATCCTGGGTGCAGCCCCTATGACAGCCCTGCAAAGGCGTCTAAACAAGGGTTATTGCTCCAAATTCCCTTAAAGCAGAACAGTAACGCTTCCCCTTGTTATAAGTGTCCTTCAATCTATCCATTTTATAACACATCATTTACTGTACACCTTTTTGAAATAGAATTTCTTGGAATAAACTCCAGGCGAAACATTCCTGGCAAATCGATCGGAGTTCCCAAAATATTTTTTACTTTTCTCAAGTTCATCCTTCTTCTTTTCTACCTTTTAAACAGCCCATACAGTACTAAGGATACCTGTCATTTGTTTTTGTTAAGAGTCTATTTCGGCTATAGCTGCAGCTTGAAGGATTGTTCGCTCATTTCTCAACAAAGTCCCCCCTCTGTTTCTCCTGCAAAAATCTTAAATTCCACACCACACCCCCGAGTTATACTCTGACCTCACTCGCTCAGAAGGGGGAGGAGAGAGAGAGAGAGAGAGAGAGAGAGAGAGAGAGAGAGAGAGAGAGAGAGACCCTACTAGTACAGCGTCAGTCTGCTTCAATCACGTTTGCCTTGACATCACACGGACTTCGCAACAGTTAAAGTCGACGCTTCTGCAAGACTTTAAAGCTACCTATGTGAGTATCCCTTCTTTTAACTTCAGCACAACGTACCGTTGCACGAGAGTTAGCTGATGGAAAATCTACGTGTTTTGCTGGGAAAAAAGGGGGAGAATTACGTTTTATTTATTTTTTAAACAAAAGGTACTTGTGTTAATAAAACAAATTATCAACAAGCATCTCAGTTAATGTATGGCAATAGTTTTGTTTTTGTTGTTGTTGTTGTTTTTTGTTTTGTTTTGTTTTAGCCCAATAAACTTTACTTACAATTCGAATGTAGTAATTTGTACTGTAACTTAAAGGGGCGTTGCCATGTCTGTATTAGAGTGAATTTTTAAAACGATGGCAACATTATACATTGCCTTGCTATTGTAACTCATAAAGTTAAACACTATTTGAGGGTTTTTAATTTTTAATTTTTTATTTTTTAATTTTTTAACTGTCCAGAAATCATGAACGTAAATAGATATGGAGATAGAAGGTTATATGGCCCTTAGCTGGTGGCCAATATGTTATTTTATTTATTTATTTATTTATTTTTTAAAATGAGAAATTCAAAGTGGTTTGTTTAAATAAAACAAACGTAGCTGGACATTTCTAATCCCCTTCTCCCCGCCTCCCTCCTACATACAGACTGGTATTTTTCATGCTTGGTGTTCGGGCGCCGCCTGGTGGCCAGTTTAGGTAGTGACGGGATTCTGGCGATCATGCTGGTCTGTTTATTGCTTTTTGTTGTTGCTCGTCTCTTTGTTCTATTGTTTGTTTAAAGGATTTGACTACGAGCAGAATCACGCCACGCCTTAAATCAAGTCCAATACTACTAGCGAGTTTAGAGAGAGAGAGAGAGAGAGAGAGAGAGAGAGAGAGAGAGAGAGTACAGAACAGTCAGTCAGTCGATAACTGCTGTAATTGTGCCTTTCTTTATTTGTCAGCGGATTTGAACTCTAGTCGCCACATACAGGTCTACACCAGGGACCCGCTGTTAATATCAGATGCTGCAGCTGATATTAATGGGCTCAGTCTAGATTTACATACTGTGGATGCCCTTCTGCCCACACGTTTAAGACGTCACTGCCTGTGGATTTTGTTAGTCCACACACCCTGCTGGAATGCTGTTACTTTTTTCAGTGTCTGTACCGGAGTGGCTGTCCTGCACGCTGGCATGTAGAGGTGTGCTAGCAGTGAGTCCTCTTGTTCTCTCTGCACGCTCTGCTTAGGATTCAGCAGTTCCTGCTCTGCTGCATTCCTGAGCTCTGCAAAGGAAAGAGTGGGGGAGTGGAGATCCCATTGCATTAATGACTCTGAGCAGAGTGGAGATCCCATTGCATTCATCACTCTGAGCAGAGTGGAGATCCCATTGCATTAATGACTCTGAGCAGAGTGGAGATCCCATTGCATTCATCACTCTGAGCAGAGTGGAGATCCCATTGCATTAATGACTCTGAGCAGAGTGGAGATCCCATTGCATTCATCACTCTGAGCAGAGTGGAGATCCCATTGCATTCATGACTCTGAGCAGAGTGGAGATCCCATTGCATTCATCACTCTGAGCAGAGTGGAGATCCCATTGCATTCATCACTCTGAGCAGAGTGGAGATCCCATTGCATTCATCACTCTGAGCAGAGTGGAGATCTCATTGCATTCATCACTCTGAGCAGAGTGGAGATCCCATTGCATTCATCACTCTGAGCAGAGTGGAGATCCCATTGCATTCATCACTCTGAGCAGAGTGGAGATCCCATTGCATTAATGACTCTGAGCAGAGTGGAGATCCCATTGCATTCATGACTCTGAGCAGAGTGGAGATCCCATTGCATTCATCACTCTGAGCAGAGTGGAGATCCCATTGCATTAATGACTCTGAGCAGAGTGGAGATCCCATTGCATTCATCACTCTGAGCAGAGTGGAGATCCCATTGCATTAATGACTCTGAGCAGAGTGGAGATCCCATTGCATTAATGACTCTGAGCAGAGTGGAGATCCCATTGCATTAATGACTCTGAGCAGAGTGGAGATCCCATTGCATTAATGACTCTGAGCAGAGTGGAGATCCCATTGCATTCATCACTCTGAGCAGAGTGGAGATCCCATTGCATTCATCACTCTGAGCAGAGTGGAGATCCCATTGCATTAATGACTCTGAGCAGAGTGGAGATCCCTTTGCATTAATCACTCTGAGCAGAGTGGAGATCCCATTGCATTCATCACTCTGAGCAGAGTGGAGATCCCATTGCATTAATCACTCTGAGCAGAGTGGAGATCCCATTGAATTCATGACTCTGAGCAGAGTGGATTTCTCTGTGTTTTTTCTCTGTCAAATGGAATTGCCTTTAAATGTGTGAAGTCTGTGTTTTACGAGTGCAACACATCTGTTACGAGGTCTGTTAGAATGACAGCGCGACACTTAGGTAACAGCAGAGGATTACACATCTTCACTTCATCTTGCAGATAAGTAAAGTATGATGTGAGTGGAAATGATGTGCTGCTTTTCGACAGAGCAGATTGACTGCCGTTCGTGCATATTTGATATGGTAATAAACACAGTCATAAATCAGCAATCTGCCCAGGACTTGTGCATGTTCTTGATGATGATTTGTTTTACAAGACAGCTGCATGGGCGTCACCCAGTATTAAAGCATTTCCAGTATAATAAACTCACCATGCTTTTCATCTGCATTGCACTGGTTACCCAGGGAGCCAGGTCAGGTGTGGTGTCACGTTACGAGGGGCGGGGTTTCAGAATGTCGAAGAAGAATCGGAATGGAATGCTCGCACAAGAATGCTGAGAAAACCAAGCGAAACTAAATACTGTTGTACGTCAAGACAAGAGATTCCAGGGCTGGTTCACAAACTACAGGCAGAATGTCAGGTCCTACCAGTGGAGTTTGAACCCAGTTGAAGGGAATTCATGTTTTGAAGTAATCTGCTGTATATTCCTGCATGTAGGCTTCCAGTGAGTGGATCATGTTTCATTTCACACGGCAGCCATTTCGATTCAGAGCCCTATTGAAACGTTTCTGCATGGCAGAGTGCAGAATTCAATAGAAACGATTCAGGCACGGAGCCTCTTATCCGGCTCTGTCCTGACAGACCTGTCGTGTGACTGTAAACGCTGACTCTCTGTGTTCTCATTGGGTTTATATGCCCACCGCAGTGTAAAAGCTCTTGGCTGCACTTCATTGCCTCCAGATGTGGAGCTGTTTGAAAAGGTTGTTGAAAGGGCCAGGCTGTCCGAAGGTCTTTATAAACTCAGTCCAGGATGTGAAAGCTGTGTGCAACAGAGGAAGCAGGAGGTCTTTCAAACACAGCCAGTTCAAGTGTTTATACTGAACCCTAACAGAGAGGGGTGTTCACAATCAGAACACAGGAGCTATCAGACCTTTGAAAATGTGGAAGGGGTGCATGCTTATGAATTAGACTTGACGGTGTTGTTTCCACAGCTGGTCACTGTAGAACTGAATGGTATTCCATTGGAATTTTAAGTTGAGTGAGATGTTCTTTTTTAGATGGCTGAAGATATCTATTACTGCATTCTTTCATTTTTATAATTGCGCTGTCAGCAGAGGATTGCTTTTAATCCCGGTACAGGGTTCCAGGGTTTTCGTGTTTAGTGGGTTTCATTATAAACCCTTCCTGACCCTCACAGTGTTAAAGCATGACTGGAACTGATGAAAGCTGGTGGAAGAACCCAAACAGCTTTCAAAGCACTGCAAACACACCAGGGACTGCTGGGAAAGGGGGAGAGGGGGAGGAGAGGAGAGGAGAGGGGGGAGAGGGGGGAGAGGGGGAGGAGAGGGGAGAGGGGAGAGAGGGGAGGAGAGGAGAGGAGGAGAGGGGAGAGGGGAGAGGGGAGAGGGGGGGAGAGGAGAGGGGGAGAGGGGGGAGAGGAGAGGGGGAGAAGGGGAGGAGAGGAGGAGGAGAAGGGGAGAGGGGAGAGGAGAAGAGAGGAGGAGAGGGGAGAAGGGGGAGGAGAGGAGGAGAGGAGGGGGGAGAGGAGAGGGGAGAAGGGGGGAGGAGAGGAGAGGAGGAGAAGGGGAGAGGAGAGGAGGAAGAGAAGGGGGAGAGGGGAGAGGAGAAGAGAGGAGGAGAGGGGGAGAAGGGGGAGGAGAGGAGAGGGGAGAGGAGAGGGGGAGAAGGGGGAGGAGAGGAGGAGAAGGGGGAGAAGGGGGAGAGGAGAGGAGAGGAGGAGAAGGGGGAGAGGGGAGAGGAGAAGAGAGGAGGAGAGGGAGAAGGGAGGAGAGGAGGAGAGGGGAGAAGAGGGAGGAGAGGAGGAGAGGAGGAGAGGGGGAGGAGAGGAGGAGAGGGGGAGAAGGGGAGGAGAGGAGGAGAGGAGGAGAAGGGGAGAGGGAGAGGAGAGGAGGAGAAGGGGAGAGGAGGAGAGAGGAGAAGAGAGGAGGAGAGGGAGAAGGGGGGAGGAGAGGAGAGAGAGGAGGAGAGGGGAGAAGGAGGAGAGGAGGAGAGGGGGAGAAGGGGAGGAGAGGAGGAGAGGGGAGAAGGGGAGAAGGGGGAGGAGAGGAGGAGAGGAGGAGAGGGGGAGAAGGGGAGGAGAGGGGACAGGGGAAGGAGAAGGTGGCTCTTCATTTAAAGTCGGCAGGTTGTGTTTCAGACCAGTCTGGGCTGCCATGTGGTTTGAGTAGAAGTGGAATCAGGAAAAGAAAGCACGCTTCACTCCCTCTGATAAAAGGAGACACAAGCCCGGGGATCACAGCTGCCATCTAGCTCTGCAGACTCCGAGCGATTCAGCAGCATGCGGTCTGGACCATCATGAGGAGACACAGCGTCTGGAGAACTCTAGCTTTCCAACCAGGCTTTGATTGGACTCTCCGACCACAGCTGCTGCAAGAGTCCCAGCTGATTATTCTTCTGATGCAGAACTAGGCTGGTACAATACAGAGGGTTATTCCCATGCTTGACAGTGATTAGCGTACAGATTGCTTTTCTTCCAATTGCCTCGGGTTGGACGGCACACTGATTCTGTCAGAGTGCACGGCAGGCATTTCATTTCAAGAGGTAATTCATTACTGATCAGACAGCACTGTGCCTGCTTGGGCTGAAAAGCCTTCCCCCGGGCTGGACGTGGAAACTACAGTACTTCAAAACATGGCTTAAAATTGCAATGAAATCAATTATAAACACATGTGTTTATGGTGTGATGGAACTATAAGAGCAAATTCGATTTCCATACAGTTATCTGATAAGATCTCTCCAGAAGATTTGAACATGAATACATCTCATCTCAAACGGTACGAGCCGTCTTTGTCCAGCAGTATGAAGTCTTCTTCCCCGTGCCCGGGGCAGTTCGGATGGGGCAGGGGTTACAGTCTATCTGCTGAGTTATTCTATGAACTCTTCACATGCCAGCTCCTCTCTGCTGTTTGCACCCCGCGGGCTCCTTCCTCTCCCTGCTGATGTTTTCCTTCAGGGGCTCAGCACTCTGAAGTCATCTGCAGTTTGTTTTCACTCTGAGGTGCTGCTGAGATTTCTGAGATTTGGTGATTATGGGGTTAACTTGCTTTGCAGAACCAGAGATCCCCCGACCCCCACCCCCAGTCACATGGTCTTATTTCGTTTTTGAAAGCGTGCAACCACACTCTGCTCTGGCTGTTGTAATTCCTTGCAGAACTAAAACCAGACCAAATTAGCTTTGTTCATTGAAGCCACCTGTGATTGGCTTGGCAATGTAATACAGTAACAGCAGGCTTATTCCCAGGTGAAAGCACTTTGAATTTTTGCTTTTCTTTTTATTTTACATACAGTGAGGGTCAGTCCAGCCATCCTATAGGAGCCTAGGGGGAGTGCCAGACACTCCACTCCAGTGAATATCATTACAGACAGGCAGACAGGCAGAAGGACAGACAGGCAGACAGGCAGAAGGACAGACAGACAGGCAGAAGGACAGACAGGCAGAAGGACAGGCAGGCAGACAGGCAGAAATACAGACAGACAGAAGGACAGACAGACAGGCAGGCAGGCAGAAGGACAGACAGACAGACAGACAGACAGACAGACAGGCAGACAGAAGGACAGACAGGCAGACAGGCAGACAGGCAGAAGGAAGGACTGACAGACAGGCAGAAGGACAGACAGACAGACAGGCAGGCAGAAGGGCAGGCAGGCAGACAGGCAGAAAGACAGACAGAAGGACAGACAGGCAGGCAGACAGGCAGAAGGACAGACAGACAGGCAGGCAGGCAGAAGGACAGACAGACAGACAGACAAACAGACAGGCAGACAGAAGGACAGACAGGCAGACAGTCAGACAGGCAGACAGGCAGAAGGAAGGACTGACAGACAGGCAGAAGGACAGACAGACAGACAGGCAGGCAGAAGGGCAGACAGACAGACAGACAGACAGACAGACAGACAGGCAGGCAGAAGGACAGACAGACAGGCAGTCCCAGGTTTATTGTCAAGTTTATTGTGAGCTCATTTCTATATCTGGTTCAGTTTAAAATATATATATATATATATATATATATATATATATATATATATATATATATATATATATATAAAGTTGTGGCAGAAACTTCACAGTCATCTCATAATTTTTTTTTCCCCATATTTTAATAATTTGTTCCACAAATAAAAGTCAATGTGTTCTGTGCAGCAGGCCGGTTAGGGGGTTTGGTAGGAGGTATACTGGAGACTGTGGGTTTTGTTTTATAAAAAATGACATTAAAAAATGTTACAGTCAGCAGTTTCCACCATACTGAAGGACTTGGGCACAAACAGTGTGGCAAACATGAGAGAGAGAGGGAGAGGGAGAGGGAGAGGGAGAGGGAGAGGGAGAGAGAGAGGGAGAGAGGGAGAGGGAGAGAGGGAGAGGGAGAGGGAGAGCCCTGATGAGAACACTGCCATTAATCTACAGTAGGATTTTAATGAAACCTTTTATAGCTATAAGAAACTTGGTGACTCTGCACGCTTCCAAGATACATCTCGCTGAGTTTCATGTTCCTTTTCCACCTGCAGCAGAAGGAGGTTATGAATGCTTCACCGTGCACTCCACCTCTATCCTACATTTGAAAATCTGCTAGCTAGAAACAGCATAGCGGCAGAGAGGAGCAGTTCCTGTGTGTTCCTAGTGGATTACATTGCTAGTTTTTGCACTTGCTTTTCAATAGTACCCTGCATCTTTAAAGCTGTTTGTATTCTAATGGAAAGTTCAGATGTCAGAGCTGGCTAATTTTAGTTCCGCCTCTTCAGGAGAAATGTCAACCCTCTGCTCTGCCAGTGGTTCCCACCAGCCTGTTGATCTGTTTAGCTCATGTAAGCATGCAGCACAGTACAGTTGTAGGATTCTGCTACCCACGCTGGCAGTGAAACTCGCCCAGTTTTTAATTTGTTAGCGCCTGTGAACAGCTATGCAGTTACCAGGGTTCACCAGAACCTCACCTTTGTTTTTGTTGTTAGACTACACGTTGATGCTTTTAATGTGACCAAAAAACACGACGCAGGATGTAGTGGGATCCTTGTAGCAGTCTAGAGAGCTAACTCACTAACCCTGACCCCACTCTGCTGTCGCTCTGTACTCTGGACAGAAGGCTTTACCGGCTTTGTTTCAAACGCCTGCTTGCCAGTAAAGTCTGGCTCAGGGATCCCTTAGGCTCAGGAGAATGTGTTTTCAATTTCCATTGCTTTCATTTGTTCCATTTTTTCACATTTTGTTTCATTGATGTTGAATGCGAATGTGAAAGTGTCCTTTTAGAACTGGACGATTAGGAAGAAGTGCTGGATGTATTCTTTTCATGCTATAGAATTTCAAATGCTGAAAAATGCATAGCTTTTCAGAGGTCTTTGGGAGGGCGTGATTTTACTTTGTTTCTGTGTTTTTACAATTTCCTCAGTTTTCGACTGAGTCTGCAATCCTTCCAACCACAAGCATTCCGAACGGGAATCCCGGTGGAAATCCGAGAGCTTCTCTGGAAAAGAGATGTGTGTCTCTGTGTGTGTGTAAATATCTGTGTGATGGCGTGTCTGTGTGTGCGTGTGTGTGTCTCTGTGTCTGTGTGTGTCTGGTGTTGTGTCTCTGTGTCTGTGTGTGTCTGGTGTTGTGTGTCTCTGTGTCTGTGTGTGTCTGGTGTTGTGTGTCTGGTGTTGTGTGTCTCTGTGTCTGTGTGTGTCTGGTGTTGTGTGTCTGGTGTTGTGTGTCTCTGTGTCTGTGTGTGTCTGGTGTTGTGTCTCTGTGTCTGTGTGTGTCTGGTGTTGAGTGTCTGGTGTTGTGTGTCTCTGTGTCTGTGTGTGTCTGGTGTTGTGTGTCTCTGTGTCTGTGTGTGTCTGGTGTTGTGTCTCTGTGTCTGTGTGTGTCTGTACATGTGTCTGGTGGTGTTGTGTCTCTGTGTCTGTGTGTGTCTGGTGTTGTGTGTCTCTGTGTCTGTGTGTGTCTGGTGTTGTGTGTCTCTGTGTCTGTGTCTGTGTGTGTCTGGTGTTGTGTCTCTGTGTCTGTGTGTGTCTGGTGTTGTGTGTCTGGTGTTGTGTGTCTCTGTGTCTGTGTGTGTCTGGTGGTGTGTCTCTGTGTCTGTGTGTGTCTGGTGGTGTTTGTCTCTGTGTCTGTGTGTGTCTGGTGTTGTGTCTCTGTGTCTGTGTGTGTCTGTACATGTGTCTGGTGGTGTTGTGTCTCTGTGTCTGTGTGTGTCTGGTGGTGTGTGTCTCTGTGTCTGTGTGTGTCTGGTGTTGTGTGTCTCTGTGTCTGTGTGTGTCTGGTGTTGTGTCTCTGTGTCTGTGTGTGTCTGGTGTTGTGTCTCTGTGTCTGTGTGTGTCTGGTGTTGTGTGTCTGTGTGTCTGTACATGTGTCTGGTGTTGTGTGTCTCTGTGTCTGTGTGTGTCTGGTGGTGTGTGTCTCTGTGTCTGTGTGTGTCTGGTGGTGTGTGTCTCTGTGTCTGTGTGTGTCTGGTGGTGTGTGTCTCTGTGTCTGTGTGTGTCTGGTGGTGTGTGTCTCTGTGTCTGTGTGTGTCTGGTGGTGTGTGTCTCTGTGTCTGTGTGTGTCTGGTGTTGTGTGTCTCTGTGTCTGTGTGTGTCTGGTGTTGTGTCTCTGTTTGTGTGCGTGTTGCAGGGTGTAAGCCTGTTTTGGTTGCTGGAAGACTCATAGCTGGCCTTGGCTTTGTTTTTCCTGTGTGCTTCTTTGTGCAGATGTTTGTGTGGATGTGGAGAGAGCTCTCCTGAGTCAGTCAGCATGCCAGTGGGAGGGGTTCAGCAGGGCTCATTCCTCCCTTTGTATGTAACGGTCAGAGGGGGGAGGGTTAGCCACATGTGCTTCTTAAAACACTGTGCACCCCTTCCCAAGGCTGGGGTCTAGAGCCTGGGGGTGCAGGGTGGGGGTGGGGGCGTGCTGGAATCAGTGTTTCCTGTTTCACTCACAGCCCTGGGTCCTCACCCGGCAGCGAGGAGGGCGGGATGTTTAACGTGATGTTTTCTGCAGCTCCACTGCCTGAGTCTTTGATGCTGTCCGCAGGGTTTGTGGAGGGGATGCTGAGGTCCTGTGAGTGTGGATGCAGGCTCTTGGCTGCAGTGTTTTCTTAGGGCCCCCTCCCTGCTGGTGATTCATGCTTCTGTTTCCTTGTTTATTTATCTAGGCAGCCACTCCCAGTGTTTGGAGAGTTGAGCGGGCAGTACAGTAGTGTGGGTGTGTGAATGTGTGCTAAGAGATCCCAGACCAGGGGTCCTCCCTTCATCCAGCTGTCTGAAAGTGGCTCTAGACCAGATCCACGCACAGGACCGGAGCGCTAAACTTTTATGTGAGGCTAACAGGGACTAATAAGGATCAGGATAGATTTACTTACATCAATTTGAAAAGTTCCACCCCCCCATACATTTTCATATTGCCAGGTGAAAACTATTTTCTAAAGACAGGTTCTGACGCTGCGGGTTTCAAAAAGCACAGCAATTGTTTTGTTTTTTTGTTTTGACATTTAAGGCTGTTAATAAACATACAGTATTAAGATTAGGAAGAAAGATCAGGATAATAATAGGAGGCGGTGTGGTCCAGTGGTTAAAGAAAAGGGCTTGTAACCAGGAGGTCCCCGGTTCAAATCCCACCTCAGTTACTGACTCATTGTGTGACCCTGAGCAAGTCACTTAACCTCCTTGTGCTCCGTCTTTCGGGTGAGACGTAGTTGTAAGTGACTCTGCAGCTGATGCATAGTTCACACACCCTAGTCTCTGTAAGTCGCCTTGGATAAAGGCGTCTGCTAAATAAACAAATAATAATAATAATAATAATAATACCCTTTATTGTCCTTTGGCGCCCTCTTGTGTCCACACCCCTGCGTGTTCATCAGCTTATCGATGCACAGCACAAAGGGAATACCTATCTGAGAGCACTGGCAGGCAGTAACGCGGACTCTGTTTGCCTGTATTTCAGCTCCAGGTCTCTCCTCTCCCGGTCAGGATGTTGGTCATTCTTGCTTTGATTATCCTCTTCCACGTGGTCTCAGCTGTCCTGCTTTTCATCTCCACGATAAACAATGTGAGTATACAAAAAACAAAATAACAAAAAAAAAACAGCATTCTTCTCACTACCTCCCCAGCCATCTGATCGTTACTCTTGCGTTCGGGAGCCCGGGCTTGCTGCGTCTCCATTTTTCAAATGAAGAGCCCGCTTCACAAAACTGTAAGGAATGTTTTAAGGAATGTTTTTTTAAAGCCCATTTTGATGAATTGCTGTAAATCAAGTTCACAAAGCTTAAAGCAGAGCTTGAAGAGAGGGGCCCTGTTGTATTTTGTCTTGGTTTAAACAAACTAGACATGCATTTATTGACCCATTTCCATAAAAGCAAATGTGTTTGATTTTGCTGTGACAGACCATGACGAAATGAATGCCACGATATTCAAAGTAGATTTGGAGTTTGTGTTAACTTATTTATTTGTTTTGCTTTTTATTAAAACCATTGTTTCTCTTTGCTATTCATTTGGTTATTTTGGTTACTCAGACTCTTCTGTTTAAGAAGCCCGTGTAACTGAGTGTACACTGTGTAGGCTAGGTGCTGATTGAGGAAATCGATTTCTGGATCATTACATGAATACAAGTGAATCTGAAAAGCGTGATTCCAGTGGGATATAGAGTTGGCACGACACCTGGTCTTACCATGTACTGCAGTTCAGTGTCTGATTTGAAGACCTGCAGTGTTATTTCATTCATGGGACAGATGCATTTGTTAAGCAAATTGCACAGCTGCCGTTTATGCTGTTACCAACAGTATGAAAGGTGATCTAGCAAGGGTTCTGGTAAGGGGCGGGGCTCCAGTCTCCAAGCAGGCACAGCCTCGCTTTGTTTCAGCAGGAACAGTCTCACATGCACAGACCCTATAAGAGAGCCCACAGTGCTACACACATGTGCGTCTCATCTATAAAGCAGCCTGTCCCGTTCCACACACAGGGGCAGCAATCAGGATGCGTAGGTATACAATGCCCCCCCCACACTGAACTGAGCTGCTGTTGTCTCATCCATCAGCCTCTGTCCTTCAGATAGCATTTGAATAGGGTTTCTATCTGGAGCCACTCCTTTCCAGAGCGCAGCCGTCAATGCAAATTCAAGGAGCTGCGTTAGAGTAAAAGGATGAGAATGAATGTGACTGGACTGGCATGGAAATGAAGGTTATTACCATAGCGTCTTTCAGCGGTTTCAATGTGCCTCTGTCATGACACTGTGCTGTGCCCTGGGGAGGGAGAGACACCACCGGATTGCACACTTTCTGCACAGCTCTGTAATTGTGGGTCTTTTTCTATTTGATGCAATGTCAAACTTCGTCTGCAGGCTTGGTGGACATTGGGTGAGATCTCTGTAGATCTGTGGCAGAAGTGCAATGGGACCGAACCTTGCACACCAACAGATGCCAAAGACTATGAGGGTAAGTCTCAACTTAATAAATGTGCTGTTAGTGTATTTGCATTAATATCTATCTATCTATATTACATACTTTGCATTATTATAATAATAATAATAATAATAATAATAATAATAATAATAATAATAATAATAATAATAATAATAATAATAATGACATCGGTGTGTATTTTGGGGAGATTTTGCATGCTGGAGTTTGTAAAATCAGTTGCCATTAAGACAATTCATCATTTTTGTTCTTTATGTATGTGTTTCGTTCAGGCTTTGTTCAGACTGTCCAGGCCTCCATGATTCTGTCCACCATTTTGTGCTGTGTCGGGTTCTTTGTGTTCATCCTTCAGCTCTTCCGTCTGAAGCAGGGAGAGCGATTTGTCTTCACGGCCATCATCCAGCTCCTGTCCTGTAAGTACTTTTTGTTTCCTCTCAGAAAACCCTCACATGAATTCTCTACAGTTGTCTCTCCATTTTGATGTTTGAAATGTATATACATATTTCTGTGTGTTTAGGTCTCTGTGTCATGACTGCAGCTTCAATTTACACTGCTGAGCATTTGAACTTCCACAGTGACTTGAAAGATGGGCAGTATGGATCTTCCTTCATTTTAGCCTGGCTCGCCTTCCCTTTCACCCTGTTCAGCGGGCTGATGTATCTAGTGCTGCGGAAACGCAAATAAAGAGCAGCCACGCCCTCCCACCAGGAACAACCAATCACAACTAGCAGAGGCCAAAGTCAAATACATTTTGTATATCATTTTTTTTTTTTTTTATCATGTGTATTTTTTTATCATGTGTAATTATCATGTGTATTGAAGATACATGCACTCATACCCAAAAATAAATAATATTAAGACTGCAAAAAAACACACATATATATTAACAATAGCATACTGGAATGATATATATATATATATATATATATATATATATATATATATACACACACACACACAGTATATATATATACAGTATGTATGTATGTATATATATATATATATATATATATATATATATATATATACTATATATCTATATATCTATATATCTATATATATAGATATAGATAGATAGATAGATATACAATGTGTGTGTAGAATCTTTTCGTACTTTTTTTTTATAATTATATGCATTATATTCTTGATGGGTTTGCTGATTGATCAGGAACCTTAACTATTCCATCAAGCAATCTATAAAAATAGTAAACAGTTGCTCAGTTAGTCTTAACGATGCTCAGTTGAAGTGTTAAGCAGTCACATTCACCACCCAGATAGTAATTCTATCACTGGACCAGCCAGCTCGGTTTTTATTGGAAAGCATTTTGATCTCGATTATATTAAAAGACCACAAGCAAAAAAAAAAAAAAAAGACTTACTTGAAAATGTTCTTTGTCAATGTTGTTGTTTTTTTTTTGTTGCAATGTTAAATGTGCAGTTTTACCGAGTTACTGTGGCTGTATTTGAAATAGAGCCCAGTGCTTTGAAAATGAAAACTCATTCAGAAGCCAAGAGCTTCATGTTAAACTAATACAAATCCACTTTGTGCAGTGCTCCCTACAGACTGGCCTACTTATTAATTAAACGTATTCTATAAAACCTAGCAATACTTTGCAATCTTTTGTTACAGTGGTTATTGGTGTCCAAATATGGAACAAACAAAAGAAAAAATACTTTTTTTTTTTTTTAATGTTTTGTATTCATAAATGTAATCAACATACTGGAAACATCCTTGTTTTTTTTTTAAACATTAAAAAACGATTGGTTTGAAAAGATGGTTGCAGATAAGAGGCAGATGAAACCTTGACCTTTTCTCTCTGTTTCAATACATAACATGTGATTCTGGATTTAAAAGCAATCAATTAATTACTGAACACACCATACACCAAAATGTAAATTCAAATTGTATTTATGGTAGTTTTCATACAATTAAACTTTTGGAACAGTTTTGGTTTTGTGTAAAAAACACACACAAAAAAAAAACCTTTTTTGCTTACTTTCTTAAAAACCTGAAGTGTTATTATTAGTTTGATTGAAAATATACACAGTACATGATATACTATTTACATGCGTTATATAGCTGTATACCAGTTCAAGGGTTTCCTTTTGGTACACGCAGTGAAGGTGCAGTTGTACATGCTTTGGGTCTTAGATTGAAGTTCTGAATTAGTATTGCCAGTGAGCCCATGTTACAGAATCACGGCGGATCAACGAGACGATGAAACAGACCTGAGCTCTTTCCAAGTGTCTTGATAAGGAATTACTAGGCTAGCTACATCACACACCGCTGTACCAGGTATAGTGGGGAAAAAAAAAGAAGCTTGAGACAGCACCAGGATGGATGGATGTTTTGGCAGGAACTCAGTAAATCCATTTGTGCCTTGTGTTGTGGATTTGTATTGCATCTTTTAAAGTGTGAATAAATTTCCAGTGAAAAAAAAGGGACTCTGGCTTTCATTTTTTTTTTCCTTTAAAAAAAAAAAAATAAAGATATTCTGTGTACCTAGATTGTGTAACATCACATTACACCAATTGCAAAAATAAACAGACATCTGACTAAGGCCATTTAATACTTCGAAGGGTCTGATGGATTATACTTGAAAGGCCAAATTGTGTTCAAAAGGGCATTTGAAAAGTAATACATATAAGTTCTTGAAGCTCAGCTGGATGAAACTGCAAAAGCAAGTCCAAGTTCTACCAGACTACAGTCAATTTGCCATAATATCGAGAATAGGACACAGATAACAGGTGTCAGTGGAGGAGTTTCCATGTGCGTTCTAAATCTACTCAAGACATAGTGCTCGAGCCAATTGAAAAATGGCCCTATACAATTCGGGTTTCTACGAGGGGGTTTCCACGTGTGGTTATTTACACGTGAAGTGGTGATGCATGTCCACGTTTGGGAGAATAGCTCGAGAGGATCAGGTTTGTAGCCAAAAATAAACCCGAAACATATAGAGCCATTTTTCATTTGGCTCGAGCAATGCACAACAAACATGGAAACGCCCCCAGATTTTCCACCACAAAAGAGCGAGGGAGCTTGACATGGCAGAGCCTTTTCTCAAGAGTGGAGGAAAGTGTCATTATGGATTCTGTTTATACATCAGGCCACTTCATTAGTTGAATGGTTTGATGTATTGTTTTAAAAAGGCAGCTGAAAGTTTGGCTTCCGATTGTAAAAGCGGTCCGGTACTGCCAGACATTAAAGTGGATTGTGATACCACACAATTGAGAAAAATTGTCATCACAAGCTATCTGAATACAGAAAAAGCCCATGCCTAATGTATAAATTGGAATAACACAACAGCACAAACAGCAAATGGTCAGGGCTTAAGAGCATAAGAAAGTTTACCAACGAGAGGAGGCCATTCGGCTTATAGCTGTTATCCTAGCATTTTAATGAAGTCATTACCAGTTGCTACCCGTAATCCCTACAACCTACTGAATCTGAAAGAAACTTCTATGTTGCTCTGCTGTAAGGAGGTCATTGAAGAGCATCTCAGTGTGCTGCAGTATTGGAAGACTGCACAATACAAAGAAGAAACTGCGTTTTAGTGTTGTGTAGTCCTGTTAAAAAAATACTTCTTACTTTGCACAACCTGCTGAACATTTATCTACATTATAAAAACTAAACACACAATATAGATATATATATATAGAGATATATATATATATATATATATATATAGAGATATATATATAGAGATATATATATATAGAGATATATATATAGAGATATATATATATATAGAGATATATATATATATATAGAGATATATATATATATAGAGATATATATATATATATATATATATATATATATATATATATATATATATATTTATTATAAAATAATAATAAAAAACCACCTACAGCCCAACACTACACAATTTAAATTGTAAAAAAGTGTACAGCTTAGTTATTGATACACTGTACCAAACATCTCAGGAGTAATTCACAAAGCCTTTCACTTCAAAATGTCATTAGCATTTTGAAGATGATTGAAAAGGCTTCGTGAATTTCACCCTTTATCTAAATACATTTAAATAAAACAATAAAAAAACAAGTCTGGGAACGCGTTTACTGCATAATCACTACAGTTCACATTCCTTATATTAAAAAAAAAAAAAAAGGTGATATCTGCACCATAAAATACAATAATTTGTGCCAGTGTATTATTTATTACTTGTTGTAAAACATTCTGTAAATATTCAATTTATACAAAAGTATGTTCTTGACCTATTCTTCTGCAACTAATTAAGAGGGGAAAAAAACCCACATTTCACTCTCCAATCAAAATCAGTCAAAAATAATGGTTTGTGATTCTCCAAATCAGAAGTACTTCAAGATTTGTTAAAAACACAACAGGCAGTCTGAAATCAGCTTCTTTACCTAACATACAATTAAGACAATTTCTTTCCTACCCAACAATAAATAAGCTGTCATTTATCTATATGCTGAAAGAGATCAAACTTGTTCATGTTCATTACTGAAGTGTGAACATCATTTACCAGCTCCCACTTAGCTCTTGTATGCATTCAAATCCACCAGCGTGAACTGCACTGCAAATTAAACCTTGTTGCCAGTTCAGGGTTAAACACACTTTTCTTTCATGCACTTGTTGTATTACTACATTAAGTTACATGGAGGGCTGTGTTTATGTCACACAATGACATTACTGGAATAGCCACTCTACTCCATGCATGTTCAGAATCTCCCACGTCATAAATAAAATATATATAATGAAACACCCCTAACAGTCAACAGCACTGACTGTGGTAGATTGTATATCACTATAGGGTCCGTACCGTCCGTAAATATCTTTTCCTACAACTGCAAAATGATACCTTCCAGGGTTCAGCTTAGTTAGCCTGCAACACATTGGAAGCTGTATTGCTTTGATGACTCCCATACTCCTCCAGTGCAATTTTCTAACATTAGCATTCTCATGAAGAACATATAAACAGTAGCTCTGAATTGAGGCAACGCTGGGGTCAATCTGTGACAGATCCCACAGTATGCCCACTGCTTTGGGGTTTTCAATTTTCGCCACTTTCAGCTCAGGTTTCTGAGGCATGTTAAAGGAGGCAGCCACAGCAGGCAGATCAGGAGGAACAGCCGTCTCAGGAAGCGGAGGCAAAGTGCGTGTAGGACTCACAGGATCCTGCAGAATGCATTGAAAAACATCAGCAGCACATTGCCACTGCTCAGGAGCCTTTCAGAAACAAACCGCAAAAGCAATTCTAGTAAAGCTATTGAAAAATGTACTTTACCTTAGCTGGTAAGCAGTGTGTCAGGCCAACACGTGCAACACTGACACTGCTTTCATTCACTGCTGCTGGTTCATGTGCAAAGGAAGAATAGAAAAAAAAACCAATGAAAATGAAAACAAAATTGTTGTCTAATAAAACATTTTCCATGCTAGAGAATGAACTGGAATCTCCTTACTGGAGTTCTTTCCTTTATTATCTCCCTTTGACTTCAACCTGAGCTCTCCGGCCAACTCGCTAATAGAAAGAAAAATAATCGGTACACTGGAGAAACAACTCGGGTAGCTGTGCTAAAACATGCACCCCCCTTGTGAAAAGGTGCCAAAACCAAATGGCACGTTTTACCGTCATCATTATCATCTGTTGTGAGGTCAATCATTTTCTCCACATCACTAATGCAAACCTAAAATACAAAAAGGGGGTAAATATTGAACAAATGCACTGCATGTTTTATACACATTCTGTTGGAACATGCTGTACGACCAAGCAAAAAGAGAGAAAAATACTTTACTATTGAGAGGAAAAAAAAGCTAAAGACCTATAAAAAACAAATGGTAATGAATCAATTGAAGGGAAAAGCACCTGTCTGTTCTGTCCAGCATTCTCTTCGGGTTCACTCCCTGAGCTCTGAGCACATACCACTTCCTTCTCCGGTACTAGAAATTGAATTGAGAAAGCAGTTAGGCAGTAACCAACACAAGCTTGCCACTGGCTTTCTCCTGACACCAGGTGGCAGAAGTGTTCCACACCCAAGTTGAATTCCATTCCCTACTTGTGCAGACAGTTGGTTATAGTAGTTTAAGAGCTGCAGGAATGTTATTCTAGGTAAGAAAGGGGACAGCATGGGGGGAATATAATGCTTTATGGCACAGAATGTTTCTAGGGCAGATTTCCACCCCCCACCCCACCCCCACCAACACTAAATTTGTTTTAAAGTGATCTAGATTACCTTCTGTCTGCAGTGATGTTACCGACTGTCTGTAGATCATGCTACACCTGTTCCTCAAAACTTGAAAGCACACCTTTGCTTAATGCGCTGACCTTCATATGAGCCACCTTGCTTTTGGCAGTCAGTATGGATTCTTCCACTGCCTTTTTGCTGGGGGTGTGTGAAGAATTATATTGTGATAAACCCCTGACAATTGATATACCAGATCACTGCTTGCAATTAGTGAACAACATTCAGCCAGCAGCAGATCACATCTCATGCATAAATATTCAATATCTGCGATTGCCTGAACTGTGCTCATTTATCTGGTTCCTCACTGGTACAGCTAGATAATGTAAAGGGTTCAGAAATCATTCTCCAAGTACTTCTGCATCCAGTGTTTGGAAAGCCTTAAGTTAAGGACCCCAGTTTTGCTTTGATGGTGAATGAACAGTCTATGTCTGTAAACCACTCATTTTACACAGAGATTTGTCATGTCCAGATCTATTTTTCTGATCGTTGGTTGCTGTAAGAGATGTTAATTCAATAAAATAATTTTGGTGCAGTTTCTCCCTGTGGCTTATTAGCAGAATGTGTTTCAGTACAAGACCTTGCAAAAATCTGCTTTTTGGCAGACCTCAATATTAGTGGAACTCTACTGGGCATGTTGAAACTTCCTGGGTTTTGATCCTCTACATTCTCGTGCAATATCTGCTGTTCTAGTCTTGAAGCAGACATGGATCTCATCGCTTCTCTGCTATTTAAAATATATATATTTCTCTTCAACTCTTGAGTAAAATTTGCAGGTCCAGCATTACCTTTGTTGGTAATTAGAAGGGTTTGACTTTTAGTATTCGGATCAGTGTCTGAGGTCACGTTTTGAGATTGGTGTTTCTTTTGCAGACAATGTAGCAGCTTTATTCTGCTTGTACTTAGCACTGGATGAACGGATCTCTCTGTATTTTCAGAAGCAGGTTGCAGGGGATGTGCAACACAAGAAACATCATTGACATTAGTTAAGCCTTGCAATTGTGGACAAGAAAATGTTATTTTAGACATTGTTTCAGTTATGGCCAGTCTTAAATCTCTTGCAAAACTACTATTTTGCATATTAGCAAGAAGTGGGTTAATGGACTCCTCATTTGTAGCAGATTTTAAGGAAGTGTCAACCAGCGACAGCCCTTGGACATGCACGCTTTTTGCAGTAGGCTGCTGAGTGGAAGCCCTGTCCTTTTCAGTATGTGAACAGTTTTGTACAAGAACTTGCAAAAAAGGCATGTTAGGACAGGAGATCTCTGAAACATTTGAGTCTAATGATGTAAAACCTGCAGCAACCTCCTTAGCTGATGCTGTATTTGATTGCAAAGACTCAACTGCAACTGTGTAACAAAACAAGTATAAAGCTATTAGTGTTCATGTCACAATATTTTATAAAATGTAGAAAACAAACAAAATCAGTTTGTAAGACATAAAACATCAGTAAGATTTTTACCTGACGATCGTGCACTTGCTGTTCCTAGAATACTGGTCTCATTTCGGCAAGATGAAGCAACTCTTACAGCTTTTGGTGCGCTAAGAGAGATTTTATACATCAAAACAAATCTTATCCTTCCAACATCATACATTTTAGAAATGGCACACTGCAGAAGGCCAATAGCAATCGTTTTAGATATGGTACTTCAAATTTAACTTGAAAACTATTTAAAAAAAATGAAGTCTGAAAAATTCTAGTGGTCTCAAGAAACCATATTTATGTGACATTGGTTTACAAATGGCCCATTTCTATTTAGTCCTCACTCTAGCCAAAATAATTCCCCAAGTACATTACATAATTCCCCAAACTAACACAGAGAAGAGATAACATGGCTTCTGTATCCTTGGGGCCCTGAACTTCCACGAAGTTAGTTTTCAAAATAGAAATTCCCCCATCATGTAAATCATGCATCCCCCAGCTGGGGTATTGGAGAGCCTTAGGATGCATACATTTTTCACTCACAGCCACTCTGTCTACGATTCCTGTATTTAACACAATTACCTAGACACTACAACGCAGTAAGGGCCATCTGTTTTCTCCCACGGAGAGACCCGGACAGATCGCACACTTGCTGAACAGGGCGAGGACGAGGAACCCAGTGAATGGGGCCGAGTCGCTGCTGTGCTGGATTGCTGAGCTTGCTGCATCGATGGTTGAGAGGTGGAAGCCTCTGGTACATTCTACCAAGACGATTTAACACAAGGTGGTAACAGACAGCAATGACGTTTAGTGAATTGGTTATTTTACAATATTCAAAATGGATCACCACTTCAGAAAAGAATGATCTATTGCACCCTTTATTCAGAAGAACATGATTGATTTAAACTTTGACAGGCGCTTCCTTTGCATGGCAAACACCCTATATTAAAATACAGAATGGAAGTAAGATTTACCACTTCTGGAGAAATACCTCTGCCAAATAAGCAGGTGTTTGTTGGTTGTAAGAAAAAGCAAATTAACTAATCTCTCGTTGTGACTTATATAGGCTCAGTCTCAGTTTGCTGTGATGCTGCTGGGTGTGGATGCTGTCTGAGTGTGGCTTTCAGACAACCTCCTTGAGTGGAGTAATCGGTTTCCTTGACATGGAGGAGTCTAGGGGGAACTCCAAGAGGATGGATTGTTTACTTTAGCGTAACTGAAAGATAAGAGTATCAGATTCCCCAGTTATGATAGTCATTTATTTTCTCCTCTGAACAGTAATTCTGAAAGCAAATGGTACAAACCTGTTGGTCAGAGACATGGCAAGGTAGGTGTTACACATCAATTAATTTGAAACAGATCAAAAATAAAAATAATGAAAGATAAAATAAAAGTACCTCCTCTAGCACGATTACCGTTGAAATCTTGGGCTTCACGGGTCTAGCCACTTTGTTCACAGAAATCAAAGCCTCTTGCAACCTCCTCTTTATTTTGAACATTTGTGCCTGTATTATAAAAATAATACATAAACTACAGCAGTATACAAAATAATAAAGAAGCTGACCGTATTTGTTTAAGAAAACTCTCAAACTCAGTGCTTTTAAGGTTTAAAGAAACATTAATGCAACCTATAAAGCCTGGTACTTTGGGGTACCCAAACCCTCAAAATATACCAAGCCTGGTTTACAGTGGTCAGGACAGCCCACTCTGAATCTGTCATCATCAGTTTAAATTACTGAACACATGAAGAAAAAAATAAAAGAAAAATACCTGCAACTTTGTGACCATCACTTCATGTTTGGGGCTGCATTCCACTTTCTTAACTCTTTCAGTCAGTTCTTCAAACTTGATATCAAACTGTTTGAAGAGAGCAAACGCTTCCTGCTTAACCATGTCTCGAACCTGCAGGAATACAAACAGATTGTGGTAATAAAAGCATAGTAGAAAGCAAGCCAAAAGTGAAACAAACCTATGAATACAATCCAGTATACTTCGTTACCATGCATTACACATTGCAAAAATAAACTCACTCACAGTGCATGCACAGAGTGTAAAAATGTAAATAAGACCTATTAAATAAACCAGCCTTGTATTTTACTTACTAAACTTGGTTCTCACAATCCCCACAGCCGCTTTTTCTTGTCGAGGAACCACAGATCACATATTAAAAACGTACCTCTCTTAAGGACATTGTACTGTTTCCTTCCGATTCCAATCCTGACGTGTCATTGGCCGAAATCTTCAAACGTTTGCACGGTTCGCTTTCATAAAGGCTTCTTTTTCGCTTAGCCATAGCTTCTCAAAGGGAATGATATACATATATATATATATTAATTTGTAAGCCTAGCTGTATAATAGCTACATTTTAAAGTACTGTCATACCTGTAACGCTTTATACCGACTGTACAAGTAAATCAGCCTGTTACGTTGCTACGTTCTAGTACAATTTAAAAAGATGTACAGTGCTTTACACACGCTATACATCTTGAAAAGGTGGCGTTTACGAAACGAATGCAGCAAGCGGAAGTTACCCCAGGGAAACGTCCTCTCTTAAAACAAGTTGTCCGAGTCTTAATAAAGACTAATAAAAACCCAAGTTTACACCAGACCGCCGTAAAGCACATCGCGTTTCCTTGGGGCACTTTCGATTTTCGTTTGTTTTAACAGCCACACTGAATGCTAAATCAGAGGTAAACAGTTGAACCACCGTAGGCCGTGATGTGGAGGCAACTTTGTTATTTTTCCCAATGCAACCTAAAGCCCGTTACTTCGTCACCAGCCCGCCCCCGTTCTTTAAAAAAGTACCTACCATATCCCTGTTGAAACAATGCAATGGCAGTTTGTATTTCTTTATTTTAAGCAGTACGCTCGTATCCCTGCATTTCTTGGACTCGACTCTTCCCTCTTATGAAGAGTCTGAAGTTACAGCCGCTTGCTTCCCGCCCCTGACAGCTTGCCGACCCCGCTTTCTGGCAGTGGGCGTGGTTTATATCCTTGCACCGCTGCAGGAGTTGCGTTGGGCGCATAACTGACTGACATTTATTTTGTGAAACATAACTACGACTGATAACCGACAGCTACACATGCACACAATGGCTTAGTAAAATGATAGCAGATAAATACCTCTGTCGTGCAGTATTCTTTTCAGATCTAGTTTATTTTCCACTAAAGAAAAAAACTTTTACTCGGAGCTGATCTCGGGTGCATGCACTCTCTTTTCAATTTCCCAGGGTTTCACAAGGCACAATACACGTTTAAAATGCCGAGAACAATGTAAACACCTACCATCCGAGTTCTCTTCCCCCACATTCCATCTCATGCACTCTGGACCAAGAGCATCATAAGATTTATTGGCAGAAACTGCTATTTGACTTGATCCGGGAGCCTGCCTGTTGATAAAGCGATCTGTTTTCAAGCCATTTTTTAATGCCATTTTTTGTAGAACTGGCACAATATCATCTATTTTTGGTAGATTACCAGCAGTAGTGGAAGCTACATTATTGTTCAGGTCAATTTTGCTGGTGCAACCCTTGTTCTTAGTAGGTTCACACGCATTCTCTTGTTTCACATACAACTTGCATTGCTGAAATCCATTTGTTGAATACACTTGCAGTTTGGCATCTAAAGTCTTACCTACTGACCTCGCAGTAGTATCCACAGGAGTGCCAATGCTCACATCATGGTCTTTTTCCATTTTGATCGATTTCGACCCCAGTCCCAAATCAACATATCGCGGCTCAAGGTTTTCCAAACCTTGAAATATTTTGTGACAGCTGCAATCTGAACCTGGCATTCTTGGGGGCTTCTTCATGGCGTTTCCAGGGCTGGGTTTAGCCATGGCGTTTCCAGGGCTGGGTTTAGCCATGGCGTTTCCAGGGCTGGGTTTAGCCATGGCGTTTCCAGGGCTGGGTTTAGCCATGGCGTTTCCAGGGCTGGGTTTAGCCATGGCGTTTCCAGGGCTGGGTTTAGCCATGGCGTTTCCAGGGCTGGGTTTAGCCATGGCGTTTCCAGGGCTGGGTTTAGCCATGGCGTTTCCAGGGCTGGGTTTAGCCATGGCGTTTCCAGGGCTGGGTTTAGCCATGGCGTTTCCAGGGCTGGGTTTAGTCATGGCGTTTCCACCCTCCGTTTTTTGTAAACCCTTAGACTTACTTTCTTTAATTCTCATCAAAAGATTGACTTGTTTACGGCAACTTAGTGGCATGGTCTTCTTTGCTCTAAAAATCTTCCTTTGTCCATCATTGGAGTTTTCCATCTCTGAAATTGAAATTAAATGAATTGATTTAGTTTTCTTACCTTAAGCCCCATTCACAAAATCTGGTCATTGGGACAGGGGTCAAATAACCATAATAATAATTAAAAAAAAAAATATATGAAAGTAATAGGTGGACTATAACGCTTCTTTGATGGCAAAATGTGTGACTCCCACTGACCAAAGCTGAAGACAGCTTGAACCATTAACATTTTCATGTTCAACAAGACAGCATTTTTAAACTCAACAGTCCGTCCCCCAATCCAACACTGAAATGTAAAAGGTGAAGCCTGTATCAGAAGACATGATAGCCTTAATGTACATTAGATATTTGGGGAAGAAAACACAGCCACATGCAATTTACCTACCAGTACACTTTCCTTATGTGTGCCGCTAGCCGAACATTCGAAAACCGTTAGATTTCTAGAGTTTTTAAACCAAAGCAAATCCAGCACGCGCCACTAAATCCAAACTCAGCAGAGCTAAACCGTCGGGTTTTATCGTTACCGGGTGCCAGTGACGCCATCGAAACCGCGGCGCGGGTCAGCCGTTCTCTGCCAATGACATTTACATTTCAATCTGTAGTGTTCGCTTCACGTGCATTGCATTAATAATTTCATTACATAGAAATCGTTAGAGAAGAAGAAAGAAAGAAAAAATCTTAATCTATATTAACCTTTTAACCGACCAGTCATGAAATGAATTACTTGAGCGTTTGCATTGTTATGGTGTTTGTTTTTTTAAAAAAATATAAATTCCTTCCGTTCACTAATTGTATATATATATTTTCTTTTTGTGTTGAACATGTTGAGGGTGTGGTCTATGTTAATTGTTAATTGAATACGTTTGGAGTATTTAAATTGTGTGCGTTGAGCATCCCAGCAGCAACTCGTTCTCCGGCGTCTTGCTTTATTTAAATCCCGTTGTGCTTTGCTTGAATTTCTAGCATGTCCTCGAACTGTTGAATAATAATAATACTTTAAGTGCACGCATTTGTCTCGTCGTCTTTTTAATTTGTGTTTTCTAGACACCCGACTCTACGTTGCATTGGGCCGGATGGGGGCACTGAAATAGGTAAAGTCGTTCTCCCACTCATGTACTGTGTTGGTGATCATATGGTTTGAAGGATTTTGAGTGCAATATGGCGATGTTGGTTTTTGAGGCAGTATTATAAACACAACACTTGAGACTTATGAAATACGTCTTCAGTTTCATGAATATCAAATGTTACCTTATTGTTGACTTGAAGCTTTGTTAATAAGGCCCATGGCTGTTGCATGATATCTATTTAATACAGTCCTTGTATATATTCTGTTGTATGAAAGAATATGACCATGGGCAGTTTTGCCATGTATTTCAAGCCCTGTTTGTTGAAGTATTCAAATATTTGTTCCAGTACTAATTTGAAAGCCCTGGTACTGTGTGTACCCATGGACTACTGCCAGCGCTCGGAGCTGTGCTGAAACAAGCTAGCAGTAATATGTAGTGTCCTAACATGCCAGGAATCGGGACCCCAGCCTAATAATCAATACCAGCCTCATTGCCATTCCACTGGCACTCTGAGGTACTGTCCTGGGATGCATCAAACTGTGTCGGAATGTTATCTGGACAGCTGAATTGAACCCATAGCACTTTATTATGCATGATATGTGATTTATATGAAGCTTTATCGTTTCTGCTGTGAGATTGCAGTGGCTGTACAGTATCTAACATACTGTTTAAGTGTCATTGAAACTACTACTGACTGAACACCAGTGACAATAGAATCAAATGTATTATTCTAGCTGTATTGTTGAATGGTGTATGGGTAAGAGATTTCATGGGTATGATTTTAGTGCTAAATTCCTAACAGGCTGGTGTATATGACAGCCTTTCAAATGTTTGCTGTTTTGATGCTTAAAATGTACGAGCACACTCTTGTCTTGGGCCTGTGAATTGCCAAGTTTGTCAGTCGTGGTTTTTTAAAACAAAAGGAGGCTGCGGGACACGTTTTGCAAAGGTTGCTGCTTCCCAGTGAATTGTTGGAACAAATTTTAAGAGGGGTCTGAAGGGCGAGAGAGATTTGTTTGCGTGAGACTGAAAACCAGGACTTGGCTCGCCTCTTGTTAAAGATGCCTGGTTTCTACACGGTACGTGATGTTTAGTTGGAGACCCAAGATCCCCACAAACCACTAGAAAAGCTGTCCTTGAGTAACCTGAACAATCTGTGTGATCTGTTCTGTGATCACCTGGCACCTGCTGTCTGTGCATTTCTTCCTGTTCTACAGAGAGACTCTGATGGAGTATAATCAAACAAAAGACATTTTTTAAATCGTAAGCACTATGGGGAGAGGCATTTCAATCTTCAACAGTTTTTTTGTGATTTCTCGGAGGAAATGATTCATACAGTAACACTAATATATTTCACCACCATATTCAGAAGCACTTCAGTGCCTGTGTTTCCCATTTTCTAGTGTTTCATATGGAGATATAACACTCTGAGTCGTACAATACCACTGAAGCATTGCCAAATATGGCTTTTGACAACAATTATTATTATTTTTTTTTTTTAAGTTGTGGGTGTACATTATGTTTTGGTTCTGTGTATCTAAAGTACTATCATTGCTTGTTTGTATACAAGTAGTGTAAGTTGTGTTTTTTTTGTTGTTGTTGCAACTTGATTAACGCAAACAAGTATGTCCAGTAATGCAAACTAATTTGCATACTTTTTGTTGCACTCCTCAGATAGCATTTTTTTTCCTAGCTCTGATTCAGACCATTTGCCATAACAAGAAAAGGAGAGAAGGAGTTTGCAGTGAGTGTTGGCAAAAAGCTGGCATGACGGTACATTTTTAAAAACTGTCTGCATTTCTCTGGGGGCTACCCATTTGACAGCTTACTGACAACTAATACATTTTTTATTTTCTGCCCTTCCATTCTTTGAGAGCTCTGAGGTTTCTGTGATCTTATCTCTATTGATCTCTGCACTCTTCTCAGAATGTATAGTTTAAAGATTCAGTTCACAAAGAGCTCTTTTAGCATGCACAGTACTGAGTGTTCGGGTTCCTATCTCCTGGTCTCGGGTCTGCTTCAGAGACTGCATCTGTTATCATGAGCATCCCTGAGCCTTTTCTAAGGATGCATTTCAGAAGATAAAAACAAAATTGTTGCACAAAGGAACTCGGATGGGACTTGCCATTTTGTCCTATTCCCCCAGTTGTGTTTCTGTAAAATTCTTTATTGATACCAGTAATCAACAGCTATACCCATACTGCTTCAGCATTATCGTTTAGATATAATAGTGTAGCACCTGGTTATAAACACAAATAAAGTAGTGATCAATTACCTAATCCTGTGGAAGACTCCCAGGCACAGGATGGGCAGTCGTCGGGAGAGGACTCGTTACTGCTTCTTGAATGCATCTTCGTGTGCCTGCTGTTTTTATACAGGCTCTACAAGCCTTTGCATGCAAAGCTGGCTTAGCTCTGTGTGTCGGCAACATTGTGACGAGACCACTCGTACTTGCACCAGGTCAAGGGGAGGTCAGTTGTGTTGTATTGTGTCGCCCCTTTCCAAGGCAATAAAACATTATTTTGCTGATAGCAGCACACACTTCCCACATACTGTAACAGCTGCAACACAATCATAGCTTTGTATTCTTTTCATTAACCCTTTCCTTACACTTCCTTAATCAAGAGCATATTCACGAAGACACCCACTAAAGCAGGGAAGGTGAACTCAGCAAGCCATGTATGTGTTCAAACCATGTCATCGGTTGTTAAATTGAGACATTTAGATTTCATTCAGGTCTGAAGGCACTGCCTATACATAAACATCTGTTTCTACCAAATAGAGGGAGAGGGAGGGAATTTATTATAATGAATCGGACAAATCGACTTTACGTTTTTCGAATTGCATTCGGTTTATTGATTAACAGAGTATTCGCAAGTAATTATGATTGCATTTCATTACATTAATTGGTTGTTCAAGATACAGAAACCTCACATTTCACCCAAGCAAATTCAATAAAGTGCGGTCTCAGTTAATCTTATATAGTACAACTCCTTTAACTCTGAACATGCGCAACAGATTCTATATTTTGAAAGTCTGTTTTAAGTTTGTCTCAAGTAATAATGCTGAAACGGCACATTCACAGAAATTGAATGGAATAGGCATTTCCTTCTCCATGAAACTCTGCACCCCTGTTGGAACTTTACAATAGGAGATTCAACCCCCTTCTCCATGCAACCCTGCACCCCTGTTGGAACTTTACAATAGGAGATTCAACCCCCTTCTCCATGCAACTCTGCACCCCTGTTGGAACTTTACAATAGGAGATTCAACCCCCTTCTCCATGCAACCCTGCACCCCTGTTGGAACTTTACAATAGGAGATTCAACCCCCTTCTCCATGCAACTCTGCACCCCTGTTGGAACTTTACAATAGGAGATTCAACCCCCTTCTCCATGCAACTCTGCACCCCTGTTGGAACTTTACAATAGGAGATTCAACCCCCTTCTCCATGCAACCCTGCACTCCTTCCAGACTCATTCTAATACACATGGAGACATGTTAATTGTAACCCTTACATACACTTTATATTGGAGCTCATTCACTCTGTTCAGTGAACTTGTACAGTAATTGTAGTCCAGTAATAAAAAGCTGTAATAACATTTCGCATTCTCTGAATGTGAGGCAGCTTGTCCTTAATACCATGTGGATTCTTATTTAACCTAAACCCAGATTTGCATCCAGAGGCTCTAGTGTCTCTATTGTACCACAACTGACCATTTTCATTACAGTTACTTTAAACGCAGCTGGATTGAATTAACAACTTGAATTACTCCTGTGTACACAGAAGCAATTACTATAGTGTTGGAACTATGGTAAGAGTCATTTTCTATGATCTGGAAGTCTATATACAGTGTTGGGCCTTTAAACCATAACTTTTAGTCAGTTGGCTGATTGACTGCATCCCACCTGCACAGCATTCTCTGAGCCAGATCCCTTCGCACAGATTTGTTCATGCTATGATATATAAAACAAAAAACAAAGTATTCCTTTCTCCTCAAATGTAACTGATGCAGTTAAAGGTGGTTTCTGTTAAGTCAGACTTCAGATTGCTAGCATTGGCAGTGTTCATTCATTCATTATTCTCCTCTGTTTCTATTGTTGGTACCTTTTCAAAACTCCTTCCTGATTTAAAAGGTAGCCATCCCATTGAGATTATCCTTATTGTGTAAACTTGGCAACCTGTTTTGTCTCGCAGATACTTGGCTGATTTATCATGCAAGCTGTTTTTGACGCGATCTAGACCCAATTTCTTTTTCACAACAGTGTGCTAAATCACATTAAAAAGAAATAGCTCTCAATAAACATAACCTTGGCAGTGGTCACTTGAATAGCATGTTTCTATTTCCAGCCCTGCAATGTGAATGTATCTGTGATCCTTTATAAAACCTATCATGTGCTTCTCCTCCGTTGCTGAAAAGCTTACTCGTTTCTGATCTCCATAGTTACTTTCTATATGTTTTCTCAGTTACGATAAGAAGTAAAGCTGGATACCGTGAAGGGGAATACAAAAAAAAAAAAACTGATCTGTTACAAATGACTCTCTGCAAATTGCATTGAAACAGCCTTCAAATAAAGTGTTAATCCCTTCATGAAAGGGCACGCTACGTAACTGAGTTTACTGTGCTGTGCATCACTCTGAGATGTTGCAAATATTAAAAGATGACCTTGTTTAAAGATGCAAAGTCGAGACAGATTACTTTAAAATGGGCCTACATAGGATCTGAAAAAGAAGAATGTGGCGATCATTTCTGCAAATATAACCCGTATGTCAGTTCCATTAAAGGTGAAATGACTGCTGTTTGTAAATATTGCATTTTTGTCCATTTATTTTTACAGACAATGAAGTTGGCACACGTGGCAATTGAGCAAGGCATTAGCAGTAAAACTCAATTGAACTCGGTCATATTTTCCACATTATTTAATGTGCTTTAGCAGTTGGAAGACAGAGTTTGTGTTTTTTTTTTTAATCCAAAGAGATACAAAAGAAGAAAAGCGGCATTGCTCTCTGTGTTAAATTCATGTAACATCCCAGATGGTACTGTACAGTGTAACAAACCGGAAATAATGATTCTGCTGCATTAAGTGTAATGCCGTGCTTGTATATGTTTAGAAGCTCTCTTGTGGCAATGCTGAACTGTCTGCACAGGGTACAGAGGTGCATGGGGGTGTTGATTTACTGTTTTCAACTCCAGCAGTGTGATTGCAGCAGCGAGTCTGACAAGGTTACTGCCTTGGAAGAACAATGGGAAGCTCACCTGCTGTATGTCTGTGAAATGCATTCTCTGCATGTAGTAGTTAATTAATAAATACAGTAGCTTATGTCTCATATATTTTAGTTTGCCTCCAGTCCCTACAATGATATCCGAGTGAGAAGCCGTGTCCTTACAGCAGCATGGCTCCAGTCCAGCCAGCCTGGAGCTCTCTCTGCCAGCTGGGTCGAAGGCACATGCTGTAGATACAGACCTACAGTGAGCCATTTGCAGAGCAGATGCAACGGCTTGGGCAGCAGCACGACCACAGCACTTAAATGCCACCTTGCAAAAAAAAAAATCTTAATGTTATACCGGTGACATTCTTTTTTTTTCCGTATATTAAAAAAAAATAAAGCAGCAAAATCGATCAGAAAGACTAGAGGGAGATTGCATCTAAGATTGAATCTCTGTAATTGTCTTTACTGAGGATGCTGTTTAGTAATAACAATGTTTGGATCATATAGATCGCTGCTTCCACAGTGCTCTGAGCAGCCCAGGTGGAGAGCACAGTTTAGTGTGTGTGTGTGTGTGCTGCCTGGAGCCTGCAGGAAAAGGACAGCAGACTGTATGCAGTGCTCAGAATCGAGCTGGTCGTCTGTCCCTGTCCCTTCGAGCTTCGACATGTCTCGGCTTGGAATCACTAAGCCTGGGTTGTCTTGATGTCTCTCAGAGCATGTTCTTCAATTCCTATAGCATACTTGCTGGAAATGGATATGTCTGAAGCGGTCAGAGTGGCCTGTCACGCTCTTGAACCCTAACGGTTCTCAGGCAAAGAGCTAAAAGTGGATTGTAGGGCTGCATGATATTTATAAGACGACACCCCGTTCGGAACAGATGACAGAATGAGTCAAGTCTTTTGGAAATCAAGTAAATAAGCTTTATTAGAATTCTCCCATAGATACCTCTTGCAGGTTCAAAGACTGGAATCTGTACCCTTTCCATCCCGGTGTGAAGCTCTTGCAGTCTGGTTGCCTCTCCTGTCTTCGCTATCATTTAATCCAACCCTAATCTTTCACTTCCTCTTTTTTAGAGGACGTTTGTTTGAATAAGCATCATGTGGCACTTCCTCCTATTAAAGTTCCCCTTTTGCCATTGTGGTCATTTTTTTAATGGGGGTAATGTGCAGCCATAGGAGGCTGTGTGGTACAGTGGTTAAAGAAAAGGCATGTAACCAGGAGGTCCTTGGTTCAAATCCCGGCTCACTCACTGTGTGATCCTGAGCAAGTCCCTTAACCTCCTTGTGCTCCGTCTTTCAGGTGAGATGTTGTAAGTGACTCTGCAGCTGATGCATAGTTCACTCACCCTAGTCTCTGTAAGTTGTGTTGGATAAAGGCATCTGCTAAATAAAGAAGAAATACTACTAATAATAATAATAAAGGTTGGCTGGTTTTCGTTATGTGGATCACAGTGTTTACGTCTATGAAGAATCCTATCTGCAATATGGAATCAACCCCCTCTCAGCTCGCAATCTTCTCTGCATTAGGAATCCAATAACCTTGATTGCACCCTTAGTGACTGCTGTTCCAGCACATTGGCTCATGTCAGCTTGAGCCATCTTTACACGAGGCAGCTGATCAATCACAATGATCCCATATTTCATTCACATGTTGATAGATACATCTGGGTTGGATATGAGTACAAGTGACATACAAAGTACTACAGATTGGGTTAGGTGCAGGTAAACACAGTGAAATAGGGAGGAGATAAGTGCAAGTTAAAGTGCATTAAAGGCAGAGTGCTATATTGTCCAGAAGGGAAGAGTTGAGTTTTACAGGTGTTGTCTGTAGAGGTGAGTCTTGAGGAGGCGCCGGAAGGTGGTCAGGGACTGGGCAGTCCTGACATCTGTAGGAAGGTCGTTCCACCACTGCGGGGCAAGGGTGGAAAAGGAGCGGGCCCTGGAGGCAGGGGAGCGTAGAGGAGGTACAGCCAGTCTTCTAGTGCAGGCGAAGCGGAGAGGTCAGGTAGGGGTGTGGAGGTAGCTGGGTGCAGTCTGGTCAAGGCATCGGTAGGAGAGTACAAGAGTCTTGAACTGGATGTGAGCGGTGATCGGGAGCCAGTGGAGCAGCATGGGAGAAGCGAGGCAGAGAGAACACCATGCAAGCAGTGGAGTTCTGGATAAGCTGGAGCAGACGGGTGGCAGATGCAGGGAGGCCGGCCAGGAGGGACTTGCAGTAGTCTAGGCGGGAGAGTACCAGGGCCTGGACAAGGAGTAGTTGGTGAGAAAGGGTCGGATTCTTTGTATGTTGCTCAGGAAGAAACGGCAGGTGCATGCTAGAGTGGAGATGTGCTGGGAGTAGGAGAGGCTGGGGTCCAGGGTTACTCCGAGGTTCATGGCTGAGGATGGAGAGAGCGTGGTAGATTCCGGAGGAATGGAGATAGAGAGATGAGGAGGTGGTGGAAGATGAAGAGGGGAAGAAAACGAGGTCAGATTTAGAGAGGTTGAGTTTTTGAGGTGATGCGAGTGCATCCAGGAGGAGATAGCAGACAGACAGACAGACAGGTAGAGATATGGGAGGGGATGGTGGGGTCAGAGGTGGGGAAGGAGAGGAAGATCTGAGCATCAGCCGCATAGAAATGGTATGAGAAACCATAGGATGTGATGAGGGGGCCCAGGGAGTGGGTCGAGAGAAAGAGAGAACAGCTAGGACCCGAGACTGACCCTTGGGGGATTCCTGTTGAGAGAGGGTGAGGTGTGAAGGTTGAGTCGTGCCAGGGTGGTTGAGTATGACCATAAGAAAAGCATGGTACTGCAAAAATACCATGCAGATTTACTGTGGGGATTATCAGGGACATTAGCTTATAAAGTAAAGCGTACATTTGCCTCTCTCCTAATGTTATTTGTGCTAGTAAATTACACATTGCTTAAATATAATGGCCATATGTTTTCCCTGAAGCAAGTTTTTACAATTTTTAAGTTTAAGCCAGTACAGATTTCTCTGATCTTCATCCCTTCCTTTATGAATAGAGTCCCTTGTATAATTCATGTAAAGGTGTAATTAGCAGACAGTAAGTACCATTAAGGCACAATTAAGGACATTTTCGGTTGGTCAGATGCTGTGCAATGATATGTTCCAGAATTGGAATTCATGTAGTCATGGACTTTTATTACAGCTGGGTCTGGTTATTAGTCAGCAAAGTCTCCATTGCCACATTTCTCAACTATGCATGTAATCTCGCTCTGGTACAGTGCATTGCTAAAATCAATATGCAGGGCAACTGTGTTCAGCTGTTTACTGTGTTATCCACACTGTTGCTTCTTTATGTTTTGTAATTTTTATAAACACAGTTTATAAAACACAGTAATTTTTATAAACACAGTTAAAAACACAATCTTGGTCTGCTGGATAAAAGAGTTTTAGGCAACAATGATAATAAAGAGAAATTAATACAACTGTGTTAGTGTTTAAGAACACTTTTTTTATAAGCTTGGTAGATTAGCCAAGTAAATAGCAACAGTGAAAAAAAAGATATGAAGCTCTCTCAGCTGAATACGTGTGTATATCACACACAGTAGTGCACTGTTCTGTACTTGCTGAGATTGAGGAGTGGATAACGGTAGGGTAACAGAGCGGTTCGGTTGATCACGTTTTAGCTGTATACCTGTTTCCTATGTTAATAAAACGATCACCCAGTTCTAACACGTCGTGATGCAGTCCAGGTGGATGCCGTGTTAGTTCCAGTATGCAATATTGGCACGGTGCACACATGCATGAGCCCTTAATGTTTCAGCCTCACATTTTGTTAATGTAATTGAATAATAGATGTGCCTCTTACACTATTGTAACCCTCCCACCACCTACAGCGGATAGGGAAAAGGAGATGGGAGCAGGTGTGCAGTGATGTAGCGCTGGGGTGATGGTTGAATAAACAGACCGGAGAAGAACGCTCGCAGGTGCTTGGTGTGTGCAGCCCCAGTCTCGCAGAGAAGGACCTCGGAGACCTTGTGATGCAGCTGCGTTTGAGGTTTCGACACACAGATGATTCACTTCTTGTACGCTGCAATCGGGATTAGAAGGGGATCCAACTTTAGTCCAATCAAGTGGACTAAACCTGCTTAATCCACTAGTTAGACGCATCAAGTGGACTAAATGTGGTGCCATGCAAATGACCCAGGATGTTTAAGTGTTCTGTGATGACGGATTACTGCCAATTACCAACACTCCTTTTACGCAGGATACTCACGTTCACCTCATTTCCATTCAGCGCTGTACAGCTATTGACAGTATTTTGGCAGGTGTTTCTATGAATGTGTACAATATATTAAAATATCCTGATGTGTATATATGCTGATATTAAAGACAGCTCACATTAAATTATTAGGTGGCTCCCTGCATGGGACGATCCGGGGGGGGGGATGGATCCCGCTTCGTTAAAGAGAAACCGGTCATCAGATCTTTCTGTTTAGAACTGTTCTCCACTACAGCTTGGTACGTCCCAGGGGAGTAGCTGGTTGTGTTTTATTTATGTATGTATGTATTTATTTTATTACAGATATTGGAAGTGACTCAGGAAAGACCAATGACCGTGTAATGAAAAAAGGGACATTTCCTGGAGTTCTGCTTTTAATACTCCTGCGTGAGCTGGAATGGAATTGGACTCCCCTTGGCAAGGATGGAGATGTCGCAACCTCAGCACATACTATTTGTTTGCACAAATGTGGGCATAACAGTGTGTATTAAATATAGACACACACACACACACACACACATATCCATATTTAAACTAATGCTTCGGTGTGTTAAACGTGTGATTTACTCATTTGATGTTTTAAACTAGCCCATTGGCACCCTTGATCAGTCTTTGAACTGTTGAATTGGGAATTATAAATGATTTTAGAAGAGCCATCTGGGGGAACTAGATAAAGACCTAGGCAATAGGCTCAAAGACGAATTGAATCTACTGCTACCGCATCACACCGTATCCCAAAAGAAACATGCATGCTTGTATACGCTTATGGTGGTACATTAGTCTAGCTGGGTGTGCCATATATATTCATTTATGTTGATAAATACATCGACAATATGTGCCTGCTCTAATAAAAAAATGCGTTTGCAATGACACATGGTTTCATCTAAGCTATTGTTTTATATGAAATGCACTACCATCTGTTTGGTCAGTATATAGAAATTCCAGAATGTGTTCTAACCAAGAACGCCTAGCATGCCAGGAGTAATTTCTCATCGCCGCTCTGCTGAAGACGCGTGGTGCTGAACGGACAGCAGCCGCACTAACGCTCGTATTTGCAACATTGGTTTGTTTTTTTAGCTGTGCAAATGTAAACCTCAAAGCATGTGTTTTGTAGTTATTATTGTTTCTTATTACCACACAGTTTTGAATAAATTAGCAATACATAGTTAATCAAGCACAATACGCTTGTTAAATTCTAAGCCGCTCAAAGGAGAAAAGCATGCTGATAACAGACCGTCTGATTTCAAACAAATGTGTATCCATCGTTACCTCATGTATGACCCATCACATTCACAGCACACGCCACAAGGAATATTACATAAGTAGAAATGCTTTGCAGAGTAGTAAAACGCTACAATAGCATTACCGTTCTGTTTGAAGTGTGACAGAATTGCAATAGCGCACGGTAATGCACGAACACACAATACGAGTCATTCCTACGGCAAAGCTGTGTGTGAATAAATACAAATCCCGAATCAGTTATAGTAGATCGTTTTGTGTTCGACTGCTATTGTTATTTACTTAGTTTCCTCTAGGTGTGGTCATGAAACAAATAACTAAATACACAGGCATATCAAGCCAGTTTCATCGCTGCAGTGCCCAAAGCCATCATTTGCATGCTTCACTTGCTAGTTTCTGAACTAGCGGGTTGCCAAATGAATTCATTTTCAATCGTGCGACCATCTGTGGCCACGACAGTCAGATGAGATGGAGAGAAAATGGAATGGGGACTCTAAAGAAATTTAATGAAAATACCCGGGCAATACAAGTACACTGTACAATACTACTGTGTGCGATATTATCCCACTGTTATTGCTGATGATGCTCCGATTAAAACATTTTCAATAAAACAGACACTGTTATGACAATCCTTAAACCTTTCATCATGATTTCAGGGAACGAGATCTTATCCCGAGGACAAACCTTTGCGCGTGTGTGTCTTTCACTGTTTGTTTTGATGTGTTCAGTACCCGACTCAGCTGCCCTGCACTTCATCGTGTAACCCGATTGATCATTTCTAACCTTTCTAATATAACACGCAGAATAAGAAGGCATCTTGTGACAGCCATTAATTACGACACTGCATCACCCATTGTGATGGTGAGAAGGCGCTATCGCTGTGCCCGTGTTGGCTCGTGAATGTGTCAAACTGTTTGACCACTGCTGCGGTCCCAGAATTAAACTCAAAGCGATTATCAGCACATTAGGGAGCTTAATCCGGGGATCACAATCTAACAGATTACGATGAATTACTATTATTATTATTATTGATATACGATATAAAGTATTTGCATTATATTAGTGATAGCTTCACAAGGGTATATCATACCATATAACTAAGAATCAGCCGTGTGATTTACAACTAAATGCATTTAATTCCACACGTTACGTTTCCCGTCCCTTGGTTACAGTGGCTGAATTATATTGCTCGCATTTTTTGTAACTGTATTTTGAGATTCCCTTTTTCACCTCGAGGATGTGATACAGACCGAGCCCCTCAGATTTCAACAAGCTTGGAGGAATGCAGAGAGAGAGAGAGAGAGAGAGAGAGAGAGAGAGAGAGAGAGAGAGAGAGAGAGGGAGGGGGTTCACGCTATCCCGGAGTCGTGCTGCAGAATTCACATTTTAATGAACTCCTGGTTGATTCATTAACATTCTGCTTGTAAAGCGTTGCTTTGTCGAGGAGGTTGGTTTGCACAGAGCTCGTGGATGCTAGGTTTGAAAGGAAAGAAAACGATCGTGGTACATTTGAAACAGCAATAAAGGAGGGGAGAGCTGGATTAATCTGCCAGTTCTCTGTGTGTGGTTTTTTTGGGGGTAATAGAAGTTCTGAGGATTCTTCGGTTGGAATAACTGTTTGTATCTCTCACACGATTGCGTATCGGAAACACTGTTGCAATGTCATCTCACAAGACTATCCCGGAGCTATGTGGGAAAGAGATACTGTAAGTATACTCTTAAATAAATAGACATGTCTTTTTTTAAAATTACACTGCAATTTTACTTCAACGTTTGCATTTTTTCCTTTTTGACGTTTGTGTTTAATGTTTTATTTCCATAGAAGTCTTCATTTTATAAATGAAGTCTTATCATATATAATTATATTTGGGCGCTGAGAACGAACTGTCTGCGGCTAGTCCATACTCTGTATAAACCTCACTCACAGTACCGATGTAACTGGGGCTCTTGAGCTCTTGAGCACTGTATTTTAATTAGGAATTCCTGTAGCGAGTCAATGATTATTTATTTAGTTATTTATTTATTTATTTATTTATTTGTATAGATAAATGTTGATGAAAAGCAACACGCTCGAACTGAATTCGTTATCTTTCAACCCTTGAACTGTAGCCGCTTATTTATTTATTTATTTGTTATTTTTTTTACCTGCAGTGAAACTCGTGTCATGATCATGTGAGCATAGACTAGGGCTTGTAGTATTTCTTTCTACGACGGTGGCAAACTATATATGAGATTAAAACAACGCTTGATGAAGGAAGAAGATACCTTGAATTAATGAAGTAAAGGGAGGCGGATTTTTTGTGTTGGTGTGTTTCATTATTGGGAATCTGGTTGACTGCGTTTTGTGTCCCTTGTAGATCCAGTTTGAATACTTTGCTACTTGGTTAGTTGCTGGCGTTGTGGGGTCTGATCGGGAGTGCTTGCCGGATCCAAGAACTACTTTTCCGGAGAGCCTTATGGAGGAAAACCGGAGCCCTCGGTGCCAGAATTCACGACATGCCAAGCCTTCCAACATGCAGATCTGCACCTACGTTTTGTGACATTGAAGGTATGTCCTAAAAAACAACTACATGAACTAATGATGCATCTTTATGTATTTATTTATTTATTTGTAGCGTTCACTAAACCGCTAAGGGGCGCCCTTGTATCGTAAATGTATCGTCTAAAGTAAAAATTAAAAAAAGACGACGTCGAGCGTAGACCATCCCAGTGCAGGTACAGCTTATATACACACACCGTGCTTTGGAATGGGAAAGGAATAAAGGAGGTCTTTCAGCTAAACTGCGCACTGCTGAGAAGAGTCGTCACAGCTCGTGTTAAACGATTACACCACGAATTCATATATCACGCACAATCATTATTTCGATTTATGAGAAGCTGTCACATAAACAAAAACGGCTCTTTCATTTACAGAGCTTAAAAATTTAGCAACGATTCCGCGTGATGCAGTCTGTAGGCTAGTGACTGCGTTGTGTGCACAATGCGCGTGGTGAAATTGGTATGCTATTGTATAATTGCACGATCAATGAGGTCTTGAAATTTAAAGGGGAAGCGAGCAAATGTGTTCTTTTTTAAGTCTGGAATCTGTGGTCACAATCTTAACTATTTAACACGTCGCTAGTAATGTGTTTCAAATGTAAAGTGTTTGACCTGATTCTATTCCACTATCGGTGAGCCACTTTTAAAAGTACTGTAACTGTAGCCTTTGCATGGTTCTTCCCTGCGCAGCCCCTAGAATTCTTCTATTTCATTTATTCCCATTGATTGTCTTTTGTTTGCCAGCATTATCCCAAAAGCAGTTCGAAGCATAACCTTAACAGGCAGCCACCGAATAAAGTCGTAGCGAATTACAAAATAATGAGTGCATTATCTACAACGAACAAAGAAACAAAACAAAACCAATCCACCTGCACGATGCATTCTGGAGTACAGTCAGTTTAGGCTGTACTGCACGATGCATTCTGGAGTACAGTCAGTTTAGGCTGTACTGCACGATGCATTCTGGAGTACAGTCAGTTTAGGCTGTACTGCACTGTGCATTCTGGAGTACAGTCAGTTTAGGCTGTACTGCACGGTGCATTCTGGAGTACAGTCAGTTTAGGCTGTACTGCACTGTGCATTCTGGAGTACAGTCAGTTTAGGCTGTACTGCACGGTGCATTCTGGAGTACAGTCAGTTTAGGCTGTACTGCACTGTGCATTCTGGAGTACAGTCAGTTTAGGCTGTACTGCACGGTGCATTCTGGAGTACAGTCAGTTTAGGCTGTACTGCACTGTGCATTCTGGAGTACAGTCAGTTTAGGCTGTACTGCACGGTGCATTCTGGAGTACAGTCAGTTTAGGCTGTACTGCACTGTGCATTCTGGAGTACAGTCAGTTTAGGCTGTACTGCACTGTGCATTCTGGAGTACAGTCAGTTTAGGCTGTACTGCACTGTGCATTCTGGAGTACAGTCAGTTTAGGCTGTACTGCACTGTGCATTCTGGAGTACAGTCAGTTTAGGCTGTACTGCACTGTGCATTCTGGAGTACAGTCAGTTTAGGCTGTACTGCACGGTGCATTCTGGAGTACAGTCAGTTTAGGCTGTACTGCACTGTGCATTCTGGAGTACAGTCAGTTTAGGCTGTACTGCACGGTGCATTCTGGAGTACAGTCAGTTTAGGCTGTACTGCACGGTGCATTCTGGAGTACAGTCAGTTTAGGCTGTACTGCACGGTGCATTCTGGAGTACAGTCAGTTTAGGCTGTACTGCACGATGCATTCTGGAGTACAGTCAGTTTAGGCTGTACTGCACGGTGCATTCTGGAGTACAGTCAGTTTAGGCTGTACTGCACGATGCATTCTGGAGTACAGTCAGTTTAGGCTGTACTGCACGATGCATTCTGGAGTACAGTCAGTTTAGGCTGTACTGCACGGTGCATTCTGGAGTACAGTCAGTTTAGGCTGTACTGCACGGTGCATTCTGGAGTACAGTCAGTTTAGGCTGTACTGCACGGTGCATTCTGGAGTACAGTCCGTTTAGGCTGTACTGCACGGTGCATTCTGGAGCACAGTCAGTTTAGGCTGTACTGCACGATGCAGTTTGAACCCGAGCAGATGGTCTGGTTTTAAATAGGCTGGGAGGGAGTTTAGATAGAAGAACAGCGCCCCAGAGAAAAGATCTGTGAGGAGTCAGGACTGCAGTATGATTTGAGTAAGTCCCACCCGAGCACCTGGGACTGGTGTAGTAGATTCTGTTTGTAATTAAGAACCACATTAAGCAGCCCATAGCAGGTGCATCTACCCGCACTGTACTATAGCCCCGCATAGCCGTCATTTTATCAAGCAGTAAAAATGTACACGAATGCTTTAGTTCATAAGTGAATGGAGTGCATCTGATATCACGTGTCCTCCTTCATCACTCCTTGTTCCAGCGGGCAGCGTAAAGGAAAAGTGTCCGAGGGCATCAGATGATTCGAGGGCATTTACCAAGTACTCCGACCTTTCACTTCCAGAGCTCGTCAACTCTACGAAATCAACCCACCCTGACCCTGACCCAACCCCAACCCTAACCTTAAGCAACCCCAACCCTAACCCTAACCCTAACCCAATACCTAACCCTAAACCTAACCATCCGATGCCCTCAGGACCTTTTCTAGTGGATATTCCTTTGTGCTGCTTCCAGCGGAGAAATGTGACTACTAGCGGCTAGAAGTGGTACTACACCTTTGGGAGTTGCGTGTTTAAGTACAGTAGCCTGCATGTTGGGTAGGAGCATTTCAGTTACAGTGACGTGTGGGAGGAGGGCTACGAAGCGTTCACGGCAGTGTACCGCTTAATATAAAGGAAGATATTGTATAAACATATAATTAAATGAAGTCACCGAGGAAATTATACAAGGCAAATATGTTTCTGCACAAAAGATTAACAATAGCAAAAATGAATTTTGGAATATAAAATTTCAGCGCGGTCAGTCTTCTGCTCATCTGAGTGTTTCTGCTCTATAAATAGCATCCTTTATTCTGCAGTATGCGCTTCATAACCCAATGAGGAGCTAAAGACTTGATGCATACCCTGCGTTTCAGAAAGGGGTTCTCTGCTGCACAGTGGAAAACCAGTTAGATGCGTTTGCAAACATGTAGCAAGTGATCCGGCTTTGCTAAATTAGACGCGGGTCTCGCTACAGTGCCTAGCGGATAGCTGTTTGGGGTTTATCCATAACTTCAATAGCTCAGTCGTAAAACTGTATATATATTTTAAATGAAGACAAGCAGACGGATGTTTAGATGAATGTCTTCATTAGCTTGGCAGTCTTCAGTATGTGCATCATTTACTGTTGGGAATCTCAATATGCTTATTTAATCAGATGAGCCACTTGTGAAGCCCAGTTTTCTCTCTCTCTCTCTCTCTCTCTCTCTCTCTCTCTCTCTCTCTCTCTCTCTCTCTCTCTCTCTCTCTCTCTCTCTCTCTCTCTCTCTCTCTCTCTCTCTCTCTCTCTCTCTCTCTCTCTCTCTCTCTCTCTCTCTCTCTCATGACGATTCATTGTAAATTCATTCATTGTATGTCAGTGTTAAGACCCTGGAGAGTGAACTGCAGCCATTGCACTGGCTTTGAGTAGAGCAGCAAACCTAGTCTGAAGGTAAACTGTTCATTCCTAAGTCTATATAGTCTCCCCCTTGCTGTCCTGGTGGGTGGATTGACCTCAGGAGAGTCCACTCACAACACAGGGGAGTCCACTCACAACACAGGGGAGTCCACTCACAACACAGGGGAGACCATAGTTTACCCTGATTCGCCTTGTTTATTAATATGTTTATATCCCCGCTAAATTGTGTTTTATGTTTTCACTGAAAAACCTTGGTGATCAGTAATTAGATTACTACACACTGTGGGCTTGGAGCGTGACAGGAGATTGAGAATAATCTCTTAGGACTGTTCTGCTGGCTCCACCCCAGAACATCTCTCGGAGTTTTCAACCTAATATTCTCCCTTCTAGAACACTACGGCAACTTCTGTTCATTCCGAGAGCAATGCTTGTATACGTGTGCTGTGTGTGTATTGAGATGCACGGTGCTAACCTTGTTTTGTACTGTCTCCTGCTTGCAGGGGATGAAGCTGACCAACATGGGGAATTTCGGCTTGCTGCTTTTGGCGCTTCCAGCTCTTCTGGCCCAGTACAGCCCGGCCCGCGGAGCGGAGAAGTCCTACCCCGTCCTGAACATTGCTGTTATTTTAGGGCGGAACCGCTACATCACAGAGAGGGACATCCGGGGCCTGTGGGTCAAGGACATGGTCCCTGAGGTGACCCTTGACGTCAATGTGGTCACTATCTTGGTGAACCAGACCGACCCGAAAAGTATCATAACTCACATCTGTGATCTGATGTCTGGAACCAAAATCCATGGGGTGGTTTTTGGGGACGACACAGACCAGGAAGCGGTTGCTCAGATTTTGGATTTTATTTCGTCCCAGACTTTCATACCCATCCTGGGAATCCACGGGGGATCCTCCATGATCATGGCAGACAAGGTAAGGGACAGAAAACACTGGCTTTGATTTGCAAAGGGTCTGTGCTGCAGGCAGGGAAGGTTTGTATCTCCAAGCAGAGCTCAGCTGTGCAATTCAATTGCTGAAGCAATGCATCCCAGCAGTGAAGCTCATGCATTCACTGCAGAGGAGTTTTGTGCAAGGTGAAGTTGCTTTCCACAGTTAAACATCTTCAGTCTGTTTACCATGAGTGAAGAATTTCATCTTCCCATTCCTTTGTGTTAATATGCTACCTTATTCTAATGTCAAACCATTACAGCAAGCTTGCAGTGTGATGCTTGAAATGTGACTGGCTAGGTTGAGAAGTAAATGAAGGGGATTGCAATGTATGCAAGGGTTATGAAAAGCATTTAAGGAGATGTGTGTGTGTATATATGTATAGATACATAAAGTATAACCAACACAGTTAAAAGACTCATTTGGATGTAAAGGGAATGCCATGGAGTGATGGCAAATTAATCACATTCTATAAAGTAGGTTTCCGTTTTATTTTAGGTTCTGTGTCCTAGAAATCTTGTCAGAGGGTATTTAACCGTGCTTTGGAGAGAGACTGCTTACAGTTAAGCGTGTGAGTTGTTGCTCCCATGGCAGAACAGAAAGCCATCTGTGCAAAGATCAGCTCATTCAGAGGAGGTTGGGCTTGAGATCCTTGACATCAGGCAGGCCCCTCCCTGAAGAAAAAAACAAACTCGCACCTGTCATCCAGCAGCACTGGATTCTAGAGAACGCATTCCTGACAAAATGGCAGGCTGGCGTCTTCATGCTTCACTGGAGTCTCTCCCAGGAGTGTCCGTGGTAACCCTTCCTCGGCTGAGTCTCAGCTTCTCATCTGTTACTCCCCCTGCCTGGGGACTGAGGGAGGTAGCAAACAGCACCTGTGTGCTTCACACAGCACAGAGCTTCCTGTAATAAAGCAGCTCTTTATACTGCAGGACAGGTTAGAAGGCGGGCGGCACAGTCCTGCCTCCCGTTTGCTCCCTAACCCCATTCCACTTGGTCTCTTCTCTATGGCTCTGCACTACAGGGTTGTAGAGGGGCAGCACTGTACCTGTGTTGTCCTGATGAAGCCCTCGCTTAACACAGCATTACCAGCAATGGCAACACAATGGATTTGGAACTAACAATGTATGAGTGGTCCTGATACGGAGGGGATGGAATGGATTACCTGGTCATGTTGTTCAGGCAGAATCACTGGGATCCTATAGCACCCAACTTGACCCAAAATTCTTAGATCAATTAACTGCTAGGAAAATGACTAGCTTAGATGGGCCGGATGGTTCGTAAATTCATGCCATTGGGATGCCATTGCTTCCTTAACGTGTTGAATTACAACATGCCTTAAAATGACTATGATAACACAGCTGAGCTGCTTGAACCAGGAAGTAAGCAGAATGAACAGGCTCACTTGCTGTAAACTGCACAGGCACAAGCAAGGCTTTTATATGCATCGTTAACATCGGCTTCCTTTTGCAAGTGAGTTATCAAGTTTGTTTGCATGTATTTTGGAGTAATTGTAGCATGTGTACAAGTGAAAAGCTCTCCAATTATCCCTGAAACTCATTAACAAACACAGTGCCTTCAGAAAGAGACTACAGTACAGAAAGGAGATGAGAGTTACAGATTTAATTTCATTAATTAAATGCCAAAAAGCAACCAGTATATTCTGTCGAAGAAACATTTCGTAAAAAAAATCTACCATTGGCTCCTGTGATGTGTGATTTTTATTTTCCTCTTGAAAGGACTCTGAAAACAAAGCAAGTCTGTTTGTATTTCAGCAAGCATTGTGACCCACTTGCTAGATCCCTGCTCGAAGCTTCATCTCCCTGTCAAGTTGCTTTGGAACGAGGGAGAATGTAAATGGAGGAGTATTTCAGAGCCTTGGAGACAGTGCTGCTCACAGGAGCCTGATCACAGAACGCAGCAGGATTGCAATGCAATGAAAGTCTTTATCTGAGACACAACTAATCCCGATCCTTGGTGTGGGTGTCCCATTGCACCTCGCTGGCAAAGCTTTTGTGATCTATTTTTAAAAAAAACTAAAAAACCAGACACTTAATTGCACCGTTTACCTAAATAATGCACCATCAATGGGCAAAGAAACAGGATTGCCGTTCACTTCATTCACAATTTCACCACGTGATGATCGCACGTTTTTATGTCGGTAGAGTGAGCCTGGTATTATTCTGAACACACACACCAAATAAAAAAAAATTATTCAAACCCGCTAAAGGGAAGTGACTGAAAATGAGAGAAAACAATATGTTAATGCAGGTAGCATATATCATTAAGCAAGCTGTTAGCACTGTCTCTTAGCTCCATCTGTGAGGTGATGCTGCTGTCAACAAATCCTCTACAGAGAGAATAGATTTGCTCGTGTTCACTCATGCAGGAGAAGCCTTGAGGGTAATACCAGGTTCAACAAGAACACATTGTAGTGAAGGAGACTGGGTGTACCTCCATGTCTTTAATGGACCGAGGCATGTCTGATATCGCAGGACCTTGTCTGTCTTTAAATGCAGCATGGTTAATTATTTTCCATTTCCAACCTTAAATCCAAGCATATCCTATATTTACAAGTAGATAATATTCTGAAAGTAACAAAGATTGCAATTGAATGTTTTCTTCCAAATAAAAAAAAAAGCTTGTTTTCTATACTGAGGGACTCACGACTGTAGCTCCAAAAGAAACATGGCCATTGAGCCCGGGTTCCCTTGACAGGTGTCAGAGAGTCTGTGTTTGATGTCTCCCCAGCACACACTAGCAACACCCACACTCCATGCCGGGGACTGTGGGCTTGATGCATGTGTGCTGGTTATCCCAGAGACGGATTTATTTCAGTAGGGCTTCATTACCATCTCCCTGATTTAGTGCTTTCATAACATTTTCCTGTTTCGGTGCGCTTCATCTCGCATGTCTCCAGAGTCAACGAGGCACCGTTAATGCATCACTATATCTAAGATGGGCTGGCAACACCGAGGGACTCAAGAAATGGAAGTACAAAATAATTGACCCGAAAGGACGACAATGTTCTAAAAATGAGGCAGGGAAGAGTGATCACTCTCCTGAGGAAAAGAAGATGCATGGCCCTTCTGCTGCCTGGGGTTCATGTGCTGTTTTTGAGTAACACCCTTGCTGCAGCTCTCTGGAGATGCTCGCTGCATATAAAGTACATGCTTCACTATATAACGCTGTTTGGGATACATCTTGGCTTCCCGTTTTTCATATGTAACCATTCCAATTCTGCAGGGTAAAATGAGTTGCCCCTATAGATAATGTTTAAAAGCAGCTAGAGAATTGTGTGTCAGTGTTAGTATCTCTTTAGCAGCACTGTATTACACAACAAAAGGCCTTATTCACAACACTTGGAGACTGTTTTAAGGAATGTTTAAAAAAAATATTATCATAGGTTTGTGCTTTGGAAAATATTTTAATATTTTAATTAAAAAAATGCTAAACCTTCTTTAAAGCAGTTTAAAAAAAAGGCCTTCGATTTAATTTATCAAAAGAGTCCTTAGCAAAAAGATTCCTTAAAACAGTCCCTAGAGCATGCGGTTCCATTTCCAACTGGTATTGACAAGCTGAGCATGTGTAGAAACTGGAAGCGCTTTCACACAATGTTGAGATCAGCAGTGATATGAGCACCTGGCTTAATCTGGGCATTTTGCAGAACAGAAGCGTTTCATTTTCCTTTTCAGCTGCAATGCCTCTGAGGACCGTGAATGCAGTGTGTGTTTATCAGAGACGGGTTGTGTGGTTCTTGCAGAAAGACACTGAGCTCCAGGTTAATGAGGGGTTTGAGGAAAGAGTTCCCCACTGTTTTATGAAACGCAGGTTTGGCATTTTGATTGCAGCCTGCTTTTAAAAAGCGTGTAGACGCTGTGCAGATATGATTCATTCTGTGTTCAGTCTTATCCGTTTATTTTGATCTAGTTGAGCTGTGCAGCTAACAAAGCCTCATTGACAGGCTAAAAATAGTACAAACCAGAAATGGAGTGTAAGAAAGGTGTTATTTCTTTTTATTTTAGCTGCAGAGTATCTAATAAAAGGCATCTCCTGCATGCAAAGCTTCCAACCCATGCATCGCTTTCTATATACGTTTTCAAGACAAAGCTGAGTATGTTGCTAACTACTGTGTCCTAACCTTTCTCCTTCCTCGTGCGCGTGCATGTGCGTGTGCGTGTCGCGTGCGTGTCGTGTGCGTCGTCTCCCCTAGCAGTCTGGTTCCTGTGTGTGCTCATGTACAGAACCTGTTTCCAAAGCAGCTGGAATTTAATTTGCTTGGCATCCCTTTTTTTGAAATTCTGAAAAGCGCTCTATAATTAAGTTCACTGGGTGAAGGAGGGGGCTGATTCCTAGACTGGAGCTGCTATGCATTAGCAGGATCGTGGGAGAGAATCTGCCATTGCGATCCCGCGGGAAAGGGTTTAGCATTGGCCTGAGCGTAAAGGGATGCACAGCATTCTTTTTCCAGCTCTTTATATCCGAGGGATGATGGTGAGATCGGATCCTGTGGGACCTGGTTAAGCCAGCGCTCTCTCTCTCTCTCACTCGCTCGCTCGCCACAGTGCCTCTGTTGAAGCCGAGTTTAGAGGGAGGCTGGAAGTCTCAAGATTCAGCTCTTACAGAGTAGTCTGGGCCCTGGTCAGAGGCCCTATCTCTCTGGCTCAGCTGGCAGGGTTAGTGAAAAGAGCAGAATGTGCACAGTACTGTCTCGGGCTCACTGCTTACAGATTTGTAAATGGTTTTCTTTCACAAATTACAGCTGTCATGTCTGTGTTTGCCCAGCAGGTGGCCAGCACTAATCTAGAATACCGATGTAATGCGTTAAGTGCCCAGCAGTAGGGCTATAGCTGTGCACACATTTGCAAGAAAATGAAAGGCACAATAAACTAAAAAGCAAAGTGATATTTGTGCCGTCTGTAAGGGTGGGGTTACAAAGCAGTTCATTTTCATTCTCGCTTCACTTCAGGTGTAATTTACGGGTTCTAAAGAAGAACAAAATAATTAACGCCGATGCGGCAGAAATGTAGCCTTGAGCTTTCAACAGAAATTAGTTGATTGCTTTCATGAATTAACTGAGAGACGTGAGTCAGCAAAGAGGCCAACATAGAGGGGCCAAGGCTGACCCGCGTGTATCATACTGCGTCTCTCATTCATTGCATTGCCAAAGCATGCATGCAATAAACAACCATAATAAAAAAAAAATGAGATGACGAATTAACAGCTGTATGGTCCAGTGGTTAAAGAAAAAGGCTTGTAACCAAAAGGTCCCCGGTTCAAATCCCACCTCAGCCACTGACTCATTGTGTGACCCTGAGCAAGTCACTTAACCTCCTTGTGCTCCGTCTTTCGGGTGAGACGTAATTGTAAGTGACTCTGCAGCTGATGCATAGTTCACACACCCTAGTCTCTGTAAGTCGCCTTGGATAAAGGTGTCTGCTAAATAAACAAATAATAATAACATTCGTGATTCACTCCGCTTTATATCGCTTTTAATCAGCACAGCCTGAAGCACGTTGCATTGGGGTGGGACGCCGTACTGCAGTTACTGAATGAATCAGCTAGGGAGTGCAATCTGCGCAGTGCGTTATTGGGGTTGCTGTGTTGTGTCTTCGCGTTCTGTTCAGATGGACCGCTCTGCTGGAGGTGTCGTTTGATGGAAGCTCTCCTCAAGGCCCGTGGTGGGAGTCCTAGAATCTCGCTGCCCATCGTTTAATGCCTCCGCCTGCCCACCTGCTCATTGCTCTGCACTGTTAGAAATACCACAGCAGCTTACTTCATTTAAAAAGACCCTCGGATTTCATTTAAAAAGACCCTCGGATTTCATTTAAAAAGACCCTCGGATTTCATTTAAAAAGACCCTCGGATTTCATTTAAAAAGACCCTCGGATTCCAGGCTCTTTCCATGTTCCTTTGCAAAGTTGTGACCTGAAACGGGACAGTAAATGAAGTGCACAGTATTGGAGTTTGACAAGAAGAGGGGTCTAATGTAATGCCGATAGGTCAGAGGGGACGCCTGGGTTCTGGGTGTGTATCGATGACATCCGTGACCGCTTATCTTCTGAATGGCAGCAACACATCAATTATAACTTAGAGGCAGCTGAAATGAGGCAATTTCTTCATCACAGTTGATGTTAAGCTTCCTTGTTTAATTGTGTAACGATACAGTCTCAATTTACGATTCCATGTGACATGATTAATAAGTATTTTGCATAGGGGTGGTTATTTATTTATTTATTTATTTACCAAAATATAACCTCCAGTAACCTTTGCGATAGTGCAGCAGGTCAACATTTTTAAAGCTATATCTAGAGAAATGGTCGTCCGATTGTGATGAAACTTGGTCACACCCTTTGTAAAAGGTTCCCCACAGTAAAAGCATGGCAAAGTGTAATAAAACACAGCAAAAGCATGAGAAAGCAGAGGTGAGCTTTGTGAAACCCACAGAGGTATGGCAAACAGTGGTAAACTCCAGTAAATGAATAGTATAACCATGGGAAAAGCATGAGAAAACTTCAACATTACCGTGCAAAACTCACTGGCTTGGTTGGGCTATTGACCTCCTTGTGGGCATCTGTTCCAAGAACAGCCAGTTCTAACAACTATGAAGACATCTGTTGCCACATGTTGCTGGCTGGAGTCTTGTCTTGAAGTCCCAGTGTGTAGGAACAGTAAGGAGACGGATTTAAATAGGGCAGGTGTTCTTATTCTGCAACTGATTTCAAGTGTTTAAATAGGCCAACTGCTTTCTTTCCATTGATTAAGGCAATGTCATTGTTTTTGTGAGGTGAGCTCATCTACAAAATGAGCTATCCTGCTTGCCCTCACTTGCGTGGTTTACTGCAAAATTACAGAGCACAATGTTCCTTGATAAACATTTCTTAGGGATGGTGTAAGCCAGGCCTGTCTCCAGTCATTTTGCACATTTCTCTGGCTGGTTTGCAACACTTCTGCGCTCTGTTTTCTCCACATGTTTGGTATTTCAGTGCTGTTTTCATCAGCACAGCAGATCGAAATAAACAATCCAATTACGGTGGACTCGCTTGCACGCATTCCAGAAGCCTGGAAGCTATGTCCTGAGCTACAGAGATTGCGAGCTCTGTTCTAATTTGTCTGGCTACGTCTTGTCATGGAAACACAAAGTACTGTGGACTCTGCATCCTAATAGGCTACCTTTCTGTTTGCTGCCTGTGATTGATCACGTCTCTTATCTGTCCTAGAACAGATAAGCAGGAGGCGTGAATATATTATTGCTACTGTTTATTAAACCGGTTCAAAGATTGAAAAGATTTCTTCATTTTATTTGAAGTTTTGTTAGCTTCATTATGTAGAGGTCTTGCATTAAATGTTCTTCTTTTTATATAATATAGCCCACCTTGTTCTAGATATGACAGCAGAGAAGGAGGCCTCTTTTGAAAGCAGTAGTTGCTCAATTTAAATTGAGCGTGTCTCTTTTTCTCTCCTTGCATCTTTATCTGTAGTGAGCTGTAATCCCCGCAGGTGCCTCCCTCTAATTGTTCAGCAGATATCCAGAACCACTTTGAAACAATTACTGCAGGGTGATGAGTGAAGGTGCTTGTTGATAATGCAGTAAAGTCTCAAGTAAAGTCCTTTGAGGTTCTAGAGCATTCTCACAACTTGCACACAGTACTTGTTTATTTGATTTTAATCAGCTGGGGAATGCCACTGAAATGATTTCACTCCTCAACGCTCGTACTGTATTCTGTTACTGAGCCACCAAATGTGGATACAAATCAGCATTGTGCTTGTAAGGAAATTTTGCAAGAACACGTGGCACTGGTACTCAGGAGGCAGAACCAGTAAGGAGAGAAAGTGCCTGTGCCTGGCAATGCTGTTCGTAAAAGGGGAGCCCAATTGAGAAATGCACAGTACAACAGAGAAAACAAGTCATTGATTTAATGATTATGAATTCCGGGCAGAGCACAATTAAAATGACATGTGCTTCAAATGATTGTGGTTGATTTTTGTTGCTCTCCCTAAAAGTGACAATACACCAGTAGCACCAGCACATTATCTATAGTACATTTCCTTTATTTCAAGCTATCCGATTCTATTCCGCAGTGCTAGCTGAACCTGTGCTGAACGCATCTTCTGCCCTGATATCCTCTGATTCTTATTTAGCCATGCACTTGTCTTTTCTTTTCTTTTCCTAGCTGCAGCTTGTAAATTACTTTTTGTTCCACTTCCTCTGCGTTTCTAGAAGTAGGTCTAGATGAATGATGAAAGGCTTGTGTTTTCTGGGGTCACGTTTGACAAATGAGGCGGCAGTGCGGAGAGCTCAGGGGGGTTCCAGAGGTAGGTCACAAACCCCCAGGAGGCAGGCTGGAAGTCATCGTGATGATCTCCCAGCTGGAAACTGGTTCAGAGAGGGACTGAAACAGGGGCAGAACGAGGGGTCATACAGAGCGAACCAGAGACTGACCCACAAGCAGCTTTTAACAGGGATTCCAGCTAACCAATTACTGCCAGAATGCATTCTGGTAAGTGTAGTCCTGCGGTGAAAAGTACCTGAGGCAGCTAACAAGTACCAGAATGCATTGCGATGTGAGTTGAAAAGTCTGAACTGTCCCAAACTGTCCTAGTGTGCACGGAGTCATGTGGTCACCCTAAGCATATGCCATGCAGCTGTCAAGAAGTAGCATGTCAGTTTTGTAAGGTGTTTGCATTCTTCTTCTGACTCTGTGTGTCTGGTGCAGTTTTCATGTTGTTTCTGTATGTGGTGGAATAGTAGAGAGTTCTGGGGTGGCAGACGTGTTCTGAGTGATGGGCTGTGCTTCTATTTTATTTATTTTAATTTATTTATTTGCATTTGTATAGGGCTTTTTATACAGCAGTATCTCAAAGCACTGTAGAGTGCATAATAAAAAATCGAAACACAATACATTTGTAAAACATATTACACATCTATCACAATCATACCATTTAAACAACAAATTCAAACAGTAAAATAAAAATATATATACATATATAGATAAATATACTTACATACACACATTCACACATAATAATAATAATAATAATAATAATAATAATAATAATAATAATAATAATAATAATGCAATATAAAAGTTACATTCGGAACATATGGGGTCAGTAACGCCTGCAAATAACTGGGTGCTAATCCATCCAGGGCTTTATAAGTTAACAACAAAATCTTAAAATCAATTCTATCCTCCACAGGGAGCCAGTGCAAATAGGCCAAAGAGTTTGAACACACTGATGGTTCAAATTTCATGGTACATCTTCTCGATTCACAGGGGATCAGCTAGCAGAGCTCGTCAGAGTTGTTCTGTGTCCAGCGCTGTGCAAAACACATGTACTTTAGAAAAAAAAAGACGTGGTTTTCAGCTGCACTAAACTGGTTCTGCAGAGTCTCTTTCCCAGCAGAGAAAGCATTGACTATTTTTTTGCCATGAGGCTTTAGCAGAGGTGCCTGTCCTGCACTTTTGCATAGAAACAGATTTTGAGAACGCTGATCCAATTTTCCTTTGGGACTTGGCATGGGTATTGCTTTTGGGTATTGTCAGTCCAGGAGCTTTTTGAGAAAATAACAAAGGAAGGATTAAAAAAATATGATCATCTTTTCAAAAATGTTTTATTTAGAAACACCTGGGCATTCATTAAGCAAGGGTTTGTGCAGCTGCATATCAAACACTGAGATTTAGGAACCCAGACCCTCTGCATGGTGCTCTATTGCAAAGAGAAATCATTACTTTCAATCGTAAGTCTTTGTTACTGTTTGAGTGTCGGCTGCTGCTCTGTGTGTGCTGGTAGGTTTCCAAGCACGCTGCAGTTCCTGCAGTTTGTGAAACGCACGCTCTTCTGTTGTGTAAAACACCCAGCCGGGCATGTCATGTCAAAAACAATACGGGACAACTTTAATCTGTGTATGGCCTTGACAACTGCTTGATCCCAAACACATTTTTTATGATGGTGTCCCAGCTCGTTTCGCCATGAGATCACCTGGAACAGCCTGTTTAATTCAGCTGTAACTACAGGGCGTGTCACATGAACAGTGGTCCTGGTAGGTAAAATCTGAGACATGAGTACCGTCATTTCATTCTTTAGTTTTACAGCTATTGCGCAGTGAGTGTTTTGGACTTTCTTTTTTTAGAGACCCGGATTTTAATAAAGAAAGTGAGTGATGTGCTCCATCCTGAGGCCGGTGTTTCTAACTGTCTACTTGGACAGCACGCAGGAAAGATCATTGCTCATGACACCTGCCTTCAGCTCAGTGGCTGGGTTTGATTTCACCCAGAAGACTAAACGGAGCGAACACAGCAATATTTCTGTCTTTTTTTGATGCCTCATTTCAAAGGGATCTCTACTGGTGATCTTCATTTTGATTTGCAGCTTCATTAACACTGAAAGTGTTGTGAGTGGGTTTGTATTTACACCAGTCCCAGTCCAATAACTTTGATTGCCAAAGCGACAGCTACAGTACGATAAAACAAAAAGTTCAGCAAACTGTACAACGCTGGTTCAAATCAGTTTCTGCTAACATTGCTCCAGTGAATAGAACTGGGCTTGCCTTCAACGAGCAGCTACTGCAAAAGATCTCGAAGCCGCTAATCACAGATTTATAAACTGACTCGTCTCCGCTCCTCTCAACACACACAACCCAATCGTGCTGGGGTTCCTTTAAAAAATCACTTAGATATTGACGTAGGGATTTCTTTACTGTAACTACTACATCCTACTCTTATTATGTAAACACCTTTATTTATATTATGATATGTTACACAACAGTAAATGCTGCTGGCACAGCACATAGCGCCACCCGGAGGCCAGTAATGTAATTGCACTGCGATTATATCAATTCTGTTTATTCGGCTGGTGGATTTTCGTAAGAGAGAGGAAATGCATTTCTTACGCTGCTGAGTGATAGCGAAGGCTTTAAAAATAACTGCTAGTTTACTATCAATAGAAATATACAGTCCCCTCCTAGTTTTTAGTTTCCTGTTACCTGATCACTTGCTGTACTATAGATCAGATTCACTTATCTCCAATGTGATCATGTGACATTCCGCACAGGAAATGATAAGGTGGAAGCCCGGTAAAGCACGGGTAAGCATTGTAAAGACCAGAAAGGGGTGGTATATTTAAAAGCATATTTAAAAACATGGCAAACCATGGCAAACTGAGCACGGGAATGCATGGGCAAAAATACTGTGGTCAATTCTTATGAGTTTTTTTAAGGAAATACAAAAAAGCTCCTGTTCAGCTAAAATAACAAAGACCTATAACTACTTTCTCGGCAGCGAAGATGCAATTTATATTCTTGAACTTGTTTTTTTCTTCTCTCTGTTCTTTTCCACAATGCAGTATTTTGTTTTTTTTCTTGGGGCCAAATGCCATTAAGGGAGTTAACAGCCGTGATGGGCATGTCTGCAAAATGCCTGGAAAAAAATGACATGTTCCAATAGGTCAGTCTATTCACAGCAAGAGAAATGTGAAATAACATGGCAGCCAAATGAACTGGAAACTCCCCCATGCTGTTTTGATGAATAGGAAAGTGGCTATTAAAAAATAATAGGTTTCAGCAGCAGTTATCTGTCAATCGGTCTCATGCATTTCAGCAGCACAGGTATTTCTTATGTCAGAAAATATCTTGTCGTTTGTCTCCAAAGCTATAGGTTCCTATAGATGAAAGCATCTTGTCGTTTGTCTCCGAGGCTATAGGATCCTAGAAGAAAGATGTGCTTGAACTAACTGAGAATGGCAGGAAGTGCCAAATGTACTAAACGCTTCAGATCTGAGCTGGCAGTTTATAGACGAGAGAGTGCGTCGGTCCTGGAGATAACCTGGAACCTTGTCAATGGGTGCTCTATCAATAAGCGCACACCAGCGTTTCAGGTGTATGCATGTTGGATATATGAAGGAATTCTGCATAAGCAACACAACCACAATGTTTAGACCCCAAACAGTACAAGTCAAGTCACTGACGTTTGTTTCAGTCTTTTTCTCTGCTGCACACAGAGGTATTTTTTTTCTTGGGATGAATAATTATAATCATAGGGTCAACATATTTTATAATTATAAAGTTAATTAATTTTTCTAGCTACAGGCCATGCAATAAGTAGAAACGGCTGCCTTGAAGCTTTGAATTACATCTGGATTTCAAACTGAGATAAACTATAAAGCTACATCAAGTGGTACCGTAATGCATGTTATGATTTGAAGTGCTCTCCATTCACAGCCCCTGTGGTGCTGGTTCCAGTGGCATTAGACCCCCACATACACGGAATCACACTACTGTATTCCCAGGACGGCCATCTATTCATTTACAGAAGTTTTTAATTAATTTAGTATGTATTATTATTATTAATGAGACTTTCAGCAGGCACTTTTATCCACAGCGACTTACAGAGACTAGAGGGTGAACTATGCATCATCAACAACTGCTGCTGCTGCTGCTGCAGAGTCACTGACAATAGGACCTCGGTTTTAGGTCTCATCCAACATTATCGTGCACTTTTACCATGTTCCTCCTGGGTACTCTTGTAGGGGCTTAGCTTAATGACCAGTTGCACCACATGGGTAAATATAAGTGATGGAAGTCAGTGTGCTTAAGGGGTATGAATCAGAGTTTAACACAAACCTGTTTGGAGGGTCTGCCTATCATATGTTTTTTTTAAACATTTAATCATGTTCATGATCTGTTTAAATGTGCTTTCTTCTCTTAACGTGGGGCACATTTAATACCTTCAGGATTATCAGGTTTTTGGGAAATAAATGAAAGCCATCTGGTTATTCACATTTTTTTAAAGCTCCATCTCTTTGCAATGCTTCCCTCCATATGTCTCTTCAAACACATCAATATGCAGGGGAGTAAGATGGGAATCCCACACACTTGAAATACAGACAATAAAGAGATTGCTTTTAATAGATTATTTCTGACATATTTGATTTATGAATTTGCAGCAGCCTAGCCATGGGTAGTTAGCAAATCCCCTTCATGTTTTATTCCTTTCCTTTGGTAAAATAAGAGCATAAGAACATAAGAAAGTTATCTTATTGTCTGTATTTGACTGATGGGTTTTATCTGGGGCTCTGTGCAAGGAGGAAGCAGATTCTAGCAGGGTTCTATTCTGGCTGGGTTCTATTCTAGCTGGGTTCTATTCTGGCTGGGTTCTATTCTAGCTGGGTTCTATTCTAGCTGGGTTCTATCTGTTATCAGTGCAGCTGGATCACACTCACTCTGTCGTCACACACACACACACACACACACACACACACACACACACACACACACACACACACAAACACACACACACACACACGTGCCTCCCTGGGGCTGTCGGCACACTGAGAGGAAGGAGAGGAGAGTTATTCTGCTGACTTGAAAATTAAATAAATAATTTACAACCTCTTTCTGTAAGTTGTTTAGGAACAGCACTGGACAGGAGCTTTGATTAGATCCCTGTCAATATGAGATGGCACAGACGACTGATTGCATTGTACTGCAAATGTGTTTCCGCTTCTGCAATACAGGAGAGAGTTCTTCTGGTATTGAAAATGTGTTCTATAAGGAGAGAATCCTGCAGCAACCCATTTGCTGCAAATCTTTCTAAATAAATAATGATGAGACTTCATCTGCAAAGCTTTAATGCCAGATTGGAGACAGTCTTCTGGCATATGAGAAGCCTAGGTAGGACTCTATGGCGTTGCAGGTGTCTATGCAAACACCTGGTTCATTTCAGGAGTGTTCAGGTGGAGATTACCAGTCTTGAATTGTAGTGGGTTACACAACTTTGAAAATAACCTGCTCACCACTGAACCTGGTCCCAATAAAAGTAGAATCTGGCAAGAGGCTCACACCACCCCAGCAAACAACACAAAACACAATAAATAAGGAGTAAATAAAACCATAAAGCATGAAGCATAAACTCAGCAGCAACTCAGCAGGCACAGATGTCAGTCAGCAACGAGTCGACCCTGCGGCTTAAAGCAACCTCAGATATGAACTCATTTGAATTTTTGTCAAAATTCATTTCAGTCATTGGCTGCTTCAATAAAATGTCTTTGTGTTGTAGTGAAATACCTCACTCGCTCCAGTGTTGCACTTCTTTAAAGAATGGTATTTAGTATGATAACAGCACCCAGGCAGCTTGCAATCATGGAGCTCAAGTGTATTTGATTGCAGTCAAGTCTGTGCTTATGTTTGCTGTGGATATGAATGTGGGGACATTTAGGGGCATTTAAAGTGTTTAGAACAAGCCTTCATCCCTTCACTGCGTGCTGAAACCATGGAAACACACTCTCCAAGCTCTCCCTCTGAAACGGCAGGTCCTCAAAGGGCAACAGACCCAGATCATATAAATAACATGTGTGCTCGGTGCGCTGAGGAGAGCTCTGTGTTTTACTCTGTGCTGCTGTTCCAGTGTGCTCGGTGCACTGAGGAGAGCTCTGTGTTTTACTCTGTGCTGCTGTTCCAGTGTGCTCGGTGCACTGAGGAGAGCTCTGTGTTTTACTCTGTGCTGCTGTTCCAGTGTGCTCGGTGCACTGAGGAGAGCTCTGTGTTTTACTCTGTGCTGCTGTTCCAGTGTGCTCGGTGCACTGAGGAGAGCTCTGTGTTTTACTCTGTGCTGCTGTTCCAGTGTGCTCGGTGCACTGAGGAGAGCTCTGTGCTTCATGCAGTGCTAATGATCTCCCAGTAGGTCACAATAAACTTTCCACAAGCCTGCGGAGCTGCAGACCAAAGAGAAGTGAAGGTACTTTAGGGAATTTGAAATGCCATCATTAATTCTGCAGTCTGATTTTGGAATAACAAGCTTAATAACATGCCCACGAGCCATTTCACAGGGTTGCGCATAAACGCAAGATGAAGGTTTTGTGTGCGTTGCTGGGTAAGAATATGTGTAAAATCAGGAGGAGTCACATGCCAGGGGCTATGGTTGAAAACCCATACTTCAGTTTGCTGTAATTTTGAGGTATTATCTTTAGATAAAAAAAGTCATCTGTGAGTGATGTGTGCTTACACTGAGAATCAAAATGAGTTCATTTAAAATGGCCAATATCTAACCCGCAGTAGTAGTGAATACTTCATAATTTCATCCAAGCCAGTTAAAAGGTGTCTCCTAATAGCAGTACCTCAGCCCATGTTTCAGTTTGAACGTCCCCACGGGCATGAAGATGGCCCATCGCGCTATTAAAGTCTGTAGTTCCATTCTGTTTCAGTGTGTGCTGTAAGCTTCCATTGTTAGCTTGCACAGCTCACATGCAGAGCTACGCAGAGCCGGAGCTGCTGGGGGCTTTAGCAGAAGGATTGGGCAGGTTGTCTGACTCTATTACTCTCTAACCTCCCTCAGCAACATTACTGGTGTGATCACAACAGCCTGACTCACACATGATTGCAGCAGAGCTAGGATTTGAACCCAGGTTCCTGTGGGTCTCCGTCCCTCTTGGCTTCACTGCGTCAACCACACACCCACCACCCAAAGTGATTTAAAGGAATGCCATGTACTGGATGAGGATCGTAATCTTTTATTGCATCAAATCAAAAATAGCATCACGACTGGAGATTGCAAACATGATGGGCACGGCGGGACTCAGGAAATAACGTTTTCAAAGCTGACAGAGTGCAAGCGCAGCATGCATCAGAAGCATTCCTTTCACTGTGTGCGTGGGGGGTGAGACCCCCTCACAAGAGCACAGCAGTTTAAAGTCGCAGTACTTCAGATCTGTGTGCAGGCTGCCAGATAGGTACTGCTCCATTCTCCCCACCAGAGGGCCACTCGCATCCCTCCCTGGCTCGTTGCCACTGAGATGTGGAAGCAGACTGCCTCTCCATCAGGCATGTGTAGGGGGCATATAGCTAGATGTGTATACCAATCATTAAGGGATTTAACCATTAGTATTCATTTCCCTTGATTCAAGTTCTCATTCTGTAGCGATGGAGCACTGAACACTGTGTCCTTGTCAAACCCCAAGCTTACCTCGCGCATGCATGCTTTTGAATTATTATTATTATTATTATTATTATTATTATTATTATTATTATTATTATTATTATATCTGTAACTGTGAGGCAGGAGAGTGTGATTCAGACGGCTTATTTAAATAACAACCCCCTCACCAAGTGCTTTCAGAACAATCTTATGATGCCATTTGATTGTATTTTGTTTGTACTGAGCGCAACTGATTTTAATATCTTGTAATATTGGGTCTGATTGAAGCTAAAACAAGAGGCAGTCAGTCGTAGAAATTGCTGCCCCTGTCATACACATCATTGCTTACCGCAACAGCATTCATTGTTAAAATGAACAATTCAATTGGTTCTACTCTTGCAGAAAAAAAAGAATAATAACAAAAACTCAATGAAGCTGTAAACTGCTAGTCTGTTTTGGGAGGGGTCATTATGTCTCTAATTCCTGTGTATTTACATAGTAGTAATCTAGTAAATACACGTGTGCTTACACAGTGTTATTATACACAGTTACAATACACTTCAAGTGTAAATATTTTTGCACGATACAACCCTAACTCTAAACCCAAACCTTAACCCTTAACCCCTGACCCTAACCTTAACCCTTAACCCCTGACCCTAACCTTAACCCTTAACCTTTAACCCTTAACCCTGACCCTTTTCTGATACAATTGCATATTTACATATATTGTACAAAAAATGCACACGTTAACTACATTGTAACTATGCATAATAACGTTGTAATGATGTGTAAGCACACATGTATTTACTAAGTAACTACTATGGAAATACACAGTAATTTGACACTTGATGGAAAGTGTTAGCGATCTTTCTGCGCCCGAGCCTGGAAGATTCTCTTTGGGATTGCTCACCATGCTGTTCCTCTCCTCTCCTCCCTCTAATGACATTCAGATTTGATTACCTCCGATTAGTGCCTCAGCTCGTGACAATAATGGCCCTTAGCATCAAACAGATGTCCATCCACAGAGTTTAATCGTTTCTCTTCTTAGTGAAATCCGATCTTGTGTATATAAATCAAATTGAACTGTTATTTCTACAATCTTATCATTTCACAATCTGTTCTTTAGCTTGAAATTGCCAATGTTTCTAACTAGTCTATTATGTAGACATTTATTTCACATACATGTATTTTGTAATTGCTTGTTTAATTCTGCGGCTCTGTAATTATGTTCAGCTGCATGATCGTTTGTGATTGAGTGTTAGGATAATGCCCTTCTAGTTTGTAAGGATTCCCAGCAGTCTGCTGTAGCCTTATGGAAAGTGGGAGAGTACAGGATTGCCTTTGCGTTGCTGTGTTTACAGGGCTGGAGCACTGTGCAGTAATTGGATACACTCTTCCTACCCAACTTGCGCTTGTCTCGGTTCATAGAGAAGTCCGAGCGAATCAAACACGGATTAGCCTGTCACAGTCACCCACCGTGAAATCGGATTGACTCACCCAGCCGATGTGTGCACAAAAAAGAGTATTTGCTTCAGTGTCCTTCACCAATGACCACAGTCCACAACACAATAGATTTCCTCTTTTTACAGTATATTATTGCCATATGTTGTTGTTTCAGTTAGTAGAATGCGTCGCTCTGCAGGAAGGGGAAAGGGCTAGCATGCAGAGGGTTAAAGTGTAATTGGTGCCTTGCAGGTATCTGTCCTAGCCCCTTTGTTGTGACGAGCAGGATTGATCTGTAGGGTTTGTGGTAATGGCTGTGGCAGCTGTGCATGCATTAACCTGGAGACTTTATTTTTGTATTTTTTGTTTTCTTTATGGCAGCCTTTCAGAAAAAACTAACCTTGTGGAAGTAAAGAACCGAGAGTGAGAGACAGAGAGAGGAAGAGAGAGAGAGAGAGAGAGAGAGAGAGAGAGAGAGAGAGAGAGAGAGAGAGAGAGAGAGAGAGAGAGAGAGAGAGAGAGAGAGAGAGAGAGAGAGAGAGAGAGAGAGAGAGAGAGAGAGAGAGGAGAGAGAGAGAGAGGGAGAGAGAGAGAGAGAGAGAGAGAGGAGAGAGAGAGAGAGAGAGAGAGAGAGAGAGAGGAGAGAGAGAGAGAGAGAGAGGAGAGAGAGAGAGAGAGAGAGAGAGAGAGAGAGGAGAGAGAGAGAGGAGAGAGAGAGGAGAGAGAGAGAGAGAGGAGAGAGAGAGAGAGAGAGAGAGAGGAGAGAGAGAGAGAGAGAGGAGAGAGAGAGGAGAGAGAGAGAGAGAGAGAGAGGAGAGAGAGAGAGAGAGAGGGAGAGAGAGAGGAGAGAGAGAGAGAGAGAGGGAGAGAGAGAGGAGAGAGAGAGAGAGAGAGGAGAGAAAGAGAGAGGAGAGGAGAGAGAGAGAGAGAGAGAGAGAGAGAGAGAGAGAGGGAGAGAGGGGAGAGAGAGAGAGGGGGGAGAGAGGGTTGAGAGAGAGGGGAGAAAGAGAAAGAGAAAGAGAGAGGGCAGAGAGAGAGGGGTGTCATCAGAATCATCAAACAGCACGGCAGAGAAAGACAAGGCACTGCACTGTGAAAGCTGATCCCTCCATCCCTGACTGTAAATAAGTAAATCTGACAATCAGATGGTTTTAACAAGCTCTGCAGCGCTAGGATTTGCATGGGTTCAAAGATAGGGGTCAGATCTCTACTATTGTAGTTCTACCTGCGTTTGTGCTTCTGTCTGTTATTATGCTCTGTCTGTTTCAGAACTCGTATCTGTTCAAATTAAACATAGAGTGTGTTTTTATTTCATTTATTTTCCACATACTGTTGTATTGATTCCTGCGTGCAGATCAAATGATTCTAAACAATTGGTGAAAACAAATACAGTTAATAGGACACATGGAAAGAATATTTATATGGGGGTAAATGAAAGACTCACACATGGCCCGGTGAAGCCAGACGTGTGGATTTTAGAGATCTCTGGGTTCTGTTTCTGTGGATATAAAACAAGTTAGGTTTAGTCACAGGAGCTCAGAAATTCGCATCTCTGGTTGCATAACTCTGCTCGCCTGGTTTGCCTTTCATTTTGGAATGTTATAAAGCCTGTGACGAGCCTTAACCGTTATACAAAAGAGCCAGGCTCGCCTGCATGTGTGTTTATAGAGCTTTATACCTTTGAATCTCATCTCAGCGACAGGGGCTTGTGACTCTCACAGCTTCTGAACTCCATGCTGGATTGATGTGACATGTCTATACAGCTTCATAGTGGTGCGGGGCGTGAAACAGGGGCAATTACAGATATTTTATAACCAACGACTCCCTCTTGCTATGAATTGATCTACGAGCCTGATCATTAGTGAGCACACATTGGTGTGAATTGCCATGTTAGACAGACGCTCCTCACGTTTGTAAGGATTTCCTTGTTTTCCTTATGCAAATAAAGGCTCAGAGCTCCAACATAATACAAATACCCAGAGTGCAACACTCATTAGTTAATGCAGGTCTGTGACATCACAATGAAGGCTTGCCATAGGCTTTATAACATTCCAAAGGGTAGAGTGTATCAGTACTCCTCAGACTTGGCATCTAAAGGTACAGTACATGATAATATTACTCATAATAATGAATTCCTGTTTGGGTTTCATACTGCTGCTGTTATGAGATAAAGTGTAATGTGTTTAGCAGCCCTCATGGGTGCATTATGATTGATTGAGTTGGGTTTTCAGAACACTAAAGTTGTGCTGTTTCCTCTCCGCCTGCAGCTCAACAGAGAAAGCAGATGCATGCCGGCAGTCTCATTGTGTTACACCAGCTAAGTCACATAGTGACAGTTCACTGTGAGGACGTTTGACCCCACTTTGTAAAGAATGACTTTGGGATGAGCTTGTGTGAATGCAGGCGGGATTAACCCTGTAATGCCCAAGCATTTTTTTTAAATGAGAAAAGCTACTTTATTTATGTAACTAGATTCCGTTCTCCTGTCCAGCAACACACGATGTACTGCATATAAAATTGTGAGGCAGGATTTAAAAAAAATAATAATATAGAGGGGTGGCTAAGCATGGTATCAGATGCAATCCAGAAATGAGTATTACAGCTTGAAGCATTAGTCTTAGCAGCAGGAGGTATGAGAATGGTAGAAAGAATGAATGAATGAATGAATGACTGCTTGATTTACTACTGAGATCAAGGGTTTAGCATTCGCAAGTGTGATATTTTATGAAGGATACTGGGATTCAGAAGCTGGAGAAGTGAAACCACTGAAGTTCTGTGGCTTACAATATTTGGGTTCCGAATCACTGAGTTTCAGTCACAGGGGGATTACAAGTTTTGAAGTTTTCTGCAAGTGGAGCAGTGAGTTTAATTAGACATGGAGTGGGATTCTTGATCTCCAGCAGACACAGCAGGGGGGTGCACCGAATCCAAATTAAGGACTGCTTTAATGAGGACCAAAAAAAATCCTACAGAAAACTAAAAATACAAATACAGAATTGAAGTGAGACCAACTGCAAGGTAGACTTTAGATGCCAGTCGACTCCCTGACCAATGCAGACGGTCAATGCTACATGTCAGGAGCTGGCAGACAGTGCCCACAATTAAACCGCCGCTACCTGCGCTCACACCTGTCCCAGCAGATGCCACTTTGATCATCAGCAGGAATCTCCGAGGAAGGGTGGGGATAACATGAGCAGTAACTGGTCTAACAAGCCCCCTGTTGGCCGGGGTTTGAAGTGCGTTGAGTAATTCCCGGATGTCCGTTTCCCCCCTCAGTACAACTGAAGCTTTGCAAGAGCTGTTATCCTGGGAGAGCAGAAGAGAAGAGGTCTTCAATTCAACTTGGCAATTGCCTTTGTGCTGAGGCGATACACCATCATTGGCCCCAGCACAAACCCATAACGCCTCTCTTCTATGGGCTCCTAAAGCAACCCTCACAAACAGTTATCCATGTCTCTCTCTCTTAACTCTTATTACACAACAACCTACTACTCGTATCTTTTGTATCCCCACATATAAACATGCCCAGACACTGTTCCACTATTTAGTTAGTTATTTCTGGGTTCTTTCTGTAAAGTTGTTTAATAGTAAATACCAGGGGTGTGCGATAATACTGATATACGGGTATATTGTGATATTCATCAGGCAATACAATACCCGGTATTTTTGGTTAAATTGATTCAGGGAGACATCGACTATTATCTCGCAAGATAATCACTTCCCGTGAGAAGTTGTAATGCGAGCAGTGCTAACATGAAAGAAAATATGGCAGAAGCACACAGAGATTTTGAGCTGCTTAAATTCTGCAAAGCAAAGCCACATGCGTGGAATCATTTCCTGGTAAAGAAAATCTAAAAAGGATGGCTGTATAGCATCAAACATTGCGGTATGTTGTTTATGCATGGCTGAAGTAAAATGTGCTGGTGGCACCACCGACCTGACATACAACGGTGTAGTCCTGCATCTCAGAGTACCGACACGCCAATTACAACATTGATTTCTCTAAAACAAATGATACGAATTCACGTTTTAGTTGTACGTTGAACTTGAGGTAACATTTAATAGGTAATGCAGGTGACTTTCAGGCTGCTCCCCCTTGATCAGAGCTGCCAGACTGATGGGTTTCCAGCCAAATCTGGCTTGCTTTGAAAGCAACTAGCGGGTAAATGTTGTCTTTGGTGGTTTCGTTATTTTTTTGGCTGTTTTTAAAATGCATGTTTTTTTTCTATTCCTTTCTATAATGAGGTAATCTCCAGCTCAGAACTTCAGTCACCATGATGCCCTGTACAGTAGATCACATCCTCCCTGTCTATAATCACCACAGTGTCCTGTACAGTATATCACATCCTCCCTGTCTTCAATCACAGTGATGCCCTGTATAGTATATCACATCCTCCCTGTCTTCAATCACAGCGAAGCCCTGTATAGTATATCACATCCTCCGTCTTCAATCACAGTGATGTCCTGTATAGTATATCACATCCTCCCTGTCTTCAATCACAGTGATGCCCTGTATAGTAGATCACATCCTCCCTGTCTTCAATCACCACGATGCCCTGTGTAGTATATCACATCCTCCTTGTCTTCAATCACAGTGATGCCCTGTATAGTAGATCACATCCTCCCTGTCTTCAATCACAGTGATGCCCTGTATAGTATATCACATCCTCCCTGTCTTCAATCCCCACGATGCCCTGTATAGTATATCACATCCTCCCTGTCTTCAATCACAGTGATGCCCTGTATAGTATATCACATCCTCCCTGCTTCAATCAGTGATGCCCTGTACAGTATATCACATCCTCCCTGTCTTCAATCCCCACGATGCCCTGTATAGTATATCACATCCTCCCTGTCTTCAATCACAGTGATGCCCTGTATAGTATATCACATCCTCCCTGCTTCAATCAGTGATGCCCTGTACAGTATATCACATCCTCCCTGTCTTCAATCACAGTGATGCCCTGTATAGTAGATCACATCCTCCCTGTCTTCAATCACAGTGATGCCCTGTATAGTATATCACATCCTCCCTGCTTCAATCAGTGATGCCCTGTACAGTATATCACATCCTCCCTGTCTTCAATCACAGTGATGCCCTGTACAGTATATCACATCCTCCCTGTCTTCAATCACAGTGATGCCCTGTATAGTATATCACATCCTCCCTGTCTTCAATCACAGTGATGCCCTGTATAGTATATCACATCCTCCCTGCTTCAATCAGTGATGCCCTGTACAGTATATCACATCCTCCCTGTCTTCAATCACAGTGATGCCCTGTACAGTATATCACATCCTCCCTGTCTTCAATCACAGTGATGCCCTGTATAGTATATCACATCCTCCCTGTCTTCAATCACAGTGATGCCCTGTATAGTATATCACATCCTCCCTGTCTTCAATCACCACGATGCCCTGTGTAGTATATCACATCCTCCTTGTCTTCAATCACAGTGATGCCCTGTATAGTATATCACATCCTCCCTGTCTTCAATCACAGTGATGCCCTGTATAGTATATCGCATCCTCCCTGTCTTCAATCCCCACGATGCCCTGTATAGTATATCACATCCTCCCTGTCTTCAATCACAGTGATGTCCTATATAGTATATCACATCCTCCCTGTCTTCAATCCCCACGATGCCCTGTATAGTATATCACATCTTCCCTGTCTTCAATCCCCACGATGCCCTGTATAGTATATCACATCCTCCCCATGTCTTTTTTCTGGAGCTCTGGACAGTTCACATAGGATGCACTTTTGAAAAACAAAGTCCTATGTGCAAAGTCCTATTCACACGGAAAGGCGGTATGTTACATGGCTCTGAGTGCTGTCTTGGGTATTAGAAATGGATTAGTGAGTTATCTTGTATGTTGTTGAAAGGGAGTTGTCACTTCAGTCTTTGGTTGTAGTTGTACCCAAAAGAGAGAATAATGTGAAAAATTAGGTTTCTTTTATTGGCCTGTGTCAGAAAAGTGAGCACACATACCCACAATCAATTCAAATCAATTCAATTCAATTCAATTCAAATTGGATTTATTGGCATGACAATAAAATTAATTATGTTATTATTATTAGTTTATTTAGCAGACGCCTTTATCCAAAGCGACTTACAGAGACTAGGGTGTGTGAACTATGCATCAGCTGCAGAGTCACTTACAATTACGTCTCACCCGAAAGACGAAGCACAAGGAGGTGAAGTGACTTGCTCAGGGTCACACAGTGAGTCAGTGGCTGAGGTGGGATTTGAACCGGGGACTTTCTGGTTACAAGCCCTTTTCTTTAACCACTGGACCACACAGCCTCCTAACATACTAACCAACATGCTGGTCTACTCATTTCTGCTTCTGGTTGCTGAACCAGCCCCTGGCGCATGCCTGGAGGGGACCTGGAGCATGAACAGAGTGTCCAGATAATCTGTCACAGCTGGTTACATGCTTTGACTCGTACAGTCTTGGCTATTCCATCTCTTTTTGCTTGACATCCCATTTCTCACTTGGCAGAGTCGTGTGCACATGGTACATCTGAAAGCTACATGTTAGAGACGTGTTTATGAGGGTGGCTCTGTGATCCCCTGGGTTCAGCCCATTCAATGCCCTTTAAAGACTTCAAACAAAAGCTTGACAGCAAGAAATGATAAAGAGTAAGGATTGCTTGCCTGGCTCCAGCCTGTATCAAACAGTCCTGCAGCAAAAGGGTTTAAGGAGTGATTGAGAAAAGGGCTAGGATACAGAACTGCAGAGGACTGATAATGAATTCACTGACACAGTTTGACTTTGCAGCGCGAGATAAACTCAAAGGAGGGGGGTCATCTTAAAAGCCCCCCTCGAGACACGAGGCACGCAAAGAGAAAATAGAAGAGGGTTTATTACAGCAGGTCCTGAACGCAAGGAAATGTCAGAGGAACAGAATCAGGGTTGCAGAGTAATTTAAAGTGAAAAGGAACAAAAAAGGCTAAGGCACTTTCATCTAACTGGTGACCTTTTTTCTTTTGCTGGACTGCGTATCTCATATGCTTGGCAACCGGACAAGCCCCCCTCGAGATACGGCATTGCATTAGCAGGGTTATGTGGAGATCTCACACCAGATTGGTGGCTCTGATCCCTTCCATGTGCTGATTTATCCCAGCGTATAAATGTGCTGGTCACGATCAGCCTCAGATAAAGAGGCATGCTGAGCAATCATTGCAAAGGGATTGCCCTCGCTCTTGCAGAATGAGGGGCTAATGAAGGGGGGAAAAGAGTTTAATAACTTAATGCGGAGTTCAATTAAAAGACAGCATCAGTGCTTTACATACTCTGGACTGAAACGAGTTAGAACTGGCAGCGTTGCCAGGGGACCCTACTGTAATTAGGTCTTTTTTTACATTCATTATACCTTTTCGCGTTCTGCTTATTTTTAATTATTATATATTTTTTGGTACTTCTTTGGGGGTGAGCCAATGCACACACAGGGATTTTTTTTTAAAAATCTGATTATACCCAAGTAAAATCCAAAGGCTGTAATAGAGTGAGTTGACCTTTAGAAGCAGTGGTACTGTTTGATTTACAGTGGCAATGAAGAGGTTAAAGGTCGCCCAAGCTCCCCTGTTATGGTATTAGCCCGGTCAGTAAACATTCAAAGAGCTGTGGCATAAGGAGAGCCATGCGTGGATAACTGGGTTTGTGTTCTGACAGAGACAAGGGGAGATTAAAACATTGCAAAACTCAGCGATTCAGGAGATAAACGGTCCGCATGTGATCAACCAGTGCACACACAATCTTAATTTCAATCCCGCAAAGTTCAGCTACTGTACCTGTGCCTGATCGTTTATTAGTGGGAGCACAGACTGTATACCACAACTAAACTAAACAAAAAAAAATGAGTGCCTTGAATAGGGTCAGAACTGGTATCTGACAGTGTCATCTTTTACACCCTTGGACCCGCCCTGCAGTTGTACCTATAGGACCGGACAGGCTCCCTGCATCGCTTTCCTAATAGAGAAGCCAGCAAAGAGGCCCTCTTGTGACCCAGCGCTATCAAACCCTAAAGCTGCGTCAGCCCAAAACAAAACAGGCAGATTAAACAGCCAGGGAGGCTGAGCAGTAAGCAGCAGTTTGGTCAGTTTGATCCTGAGGGTTTTTAAGAACTGCTTCTTAAAAACATCTAGGAGGACAATACAGTAGGAGAGCTGACAATGAAAGGAAAGCATGCCTTCGAGTTCTCAGACAGCATGAGCACTATAGGCACTAGCAGTACACAAAATAGACCCCCCACCCCCAGCTTGTTTCTCTTGCAAACTCTTACTAACGTTGGTCTCTCTGAACTGCTGAATTACACTTATTGACTTTAGGGACAGACTAACGTTTCTGTCTCTGTTTGATAATGTTCTAGACTTAGTTCTCCGTCTCCCAATCATGTAGGGAAAACTTTTTTTTTTTTTTTTACCTCTGATGAATTAAATGTTAGCTGATAGAACTTTAGTGGGTACAGAACTCCTTGCTTGCATCACCCATTTGTGAAAACAGGTACGTCCTGCCTTACTGTAACAAATTCCATGTGTGCCTGTAGTCCTGCACTGCACTGCCCTACCCCTACCCCCTCTCTCCGAGCAAGCTTATCAAATATTGAATGGCCTGTCACAAGAATGGACATAAATGGTGCAATTCTCAGATTCCGTACAGCTTGAGCGATGAACCAATTTATTGAGAAGCCATTCAGGCAGAATCAACTCATTACTTTATAACCTGTGCCCGTGAGTTGATGGTCAAGGACCCATTGTGTTCCCTGCCCTGTTTGTGGAAGTCCATTTGTTGCAATGGGTTTCAGGTAAGTACCATGATGAAAACCTCAGCAGAGCCATTAGGAGACCACTGCATTGGTCATTGTAGTGATAGATTTTATGGCTGTCGCCTTTGTGCTAGCATTGCCCTGCCATTACAAAACCAGCATTGTCGATGGAGATCATTTTGGATGTAAAATTATGCCTGTCTGCATCAGTTTGCTTTTTTTTTCAGAAGTGCAAAAACTCATTGGCTATTGCACAGAGCTCCTGAAATTAATACAGGTGAAATTCATATATACCAATAGTTCAACACTTTAGAAAAGTGAACGTAGCATGAATGAAGTTTTAGAATAAATAAAATGAGATCAATACAGTGATGTCTGAAGGTTTAAATATAAAGGAATAGTAGATTGTTACATCATAGCTATGTAGTAAATGACATCACAAGCACATTAATAGATTGAAATTTTATTATTTGTTTATTTAGCAGACGCCTTTATCCAAGGCGACTTACAGAGATTAGGGTGTGTGAACAATGCATCAGCTGCAGAGTCACTTACAATTACGTCTCACCCGAAAGACGGAGCACAAGGAAATAAATGGGTATAGTTACCATTGCATCAAAGGCCTATAAGTATTTCCACTGTTTGTTTTCATATGTATATCATATATATCACATAGCAATCAAGCTGGTAATTACTCCACAAGACAATGCCAGAAACTCTATCTTTATTGCTTTAGTGTAATCTGTAATTTGACACCCTGCTGCCATGCTGTGATTGGTTGGACTCTATGAAACAGTGTTGAAAGAAGTAGAGGCAGATTGATGCAGTGGGGGAGGCTGACTCGGACCCTGTGATCCAGACCCTGCTTTCTTCCTGAAGAATTGTAGGCGCCCATCAAAAGTCATTTGCAGTGCTAAAAACAAACAAACAAACAAACAACAAATCTAAATCCAGTCGTCCCTAGCTTGACTACAGCTCTTCTCTTTTATTGACCCACATACAGTATTTCAGAGTGTGATTTCCGTTGACTTTCAAACTCGTACATTTTTTGTTTGCAGCTTAAACATATTTGCTGCAGTAAATTTCTTTTCAATTACATGAACTGTTTTTTGTTTTTTTTTAAATTTTGGATAGGGAGTTTAATAAAACTAACAGGGAGTTTAATAAAACAAGGCTGCATTTCAGATGCAATTACCTATATAGTCTTAAACACTTTGCCTTTCATATATGTTTAAAAGACACTAAAATATTAATGCATGCAAAACTGAAAGGTGTATTGCAAGAAATATATTGCAGGGGGAAATATAATTGGACTACTGTGGTACTGTGCCCTTTCATTTTCTATAAACCAGCCCTCTAGACTTGCAGTCCCTGTCTGTTTCTACGATGCTTGGGTTATCTAATTGCCTTCCAGCTAGCTTCGTGAAAGCATAGCATGAAACAAGACTTAAAGGGGAGTCTTATTCTCAGATTCTGTTTGTGACGAAGCACAATCTGCAGGGACCGGTGGACCAATCATTCGCAGCGTTCCTCAGGTTGACGCTGCTCCTGCAGCGTGACTCATTCTTGCTGTCAACGACCACGGAGCTTCACAGGGTTCCTTCGTCCACCACTCCATTTCTCTCAACACAGGAAATTAAAAAAGAAAAAGTGCATTAAAACAGTCACTGACTTCAGGAAAAATATGTGCTTTTTTTATTTATATATGTACGGCATATCTCTCTTATGAGGAACTGTGACTTTGAACATGTTTTTCATAATGAAGAAAGCCCTACAAGAGTATCACAAAGCAGGGTGTCCTGTACGTGTGCACACTACTGATGTATTTTGCGTGTCATGTTGTATTGCCGTCCGTTGTTTTAAAGACCTGGACCCCTGGTTGAAAGATAAAGGACAGGCAAACCCGTGTGTCTGTCTTTAGCTTCAGTCTTGCTTGGCAGAGGAGTGGTTCTTGTTGAGAAGGAGAGCAGTTTCCTCTTCTGAGAAAATCTGAGCCACACGTCAAGCACCGGCAGGCTTGCCAAGTGTCAGCTGCCAGGCAGCCTTTAGGGCCACTAGCTTGCCTCCTCCTCTGTTCAGCCGCGGTAGAAAACAGCTTGTGAGCAGAATCAGGTGTGCTAAAGAAAGGTAATGGAAAAAAAAACCCTTAAAAATATGGAGTAAATCACAGCATCCCACAACATCACAGCCGTGCATTTCCAGTGAGGCCTGGTCTTTAGCACAGGGCTGGCTGCAACATTAGGAGATGCTTATCGATGGCTCAGTAGTGTCAGGGTGAGCAGCCAAGGCCTGGTGGAGAAGCTGATAGTTTATTTCAGATTCGCTCTGTGTGCTAAGGAGGTGCTGTTATTTAATAACAGTATCACAAGCAGGGTTTGATTTCAAAGGGGTTTCATGCAAGGGTTGAATGTGATACTCACATGTGTGGAGTATTGCCACTGTTATGCATCGTTATGTGTGCTGTTATTATTATTATTTATGTCTTAGCCGACGCCCTTATCCAGGGTGACTTACAATTGTTACAAGATATCACATTATTTTTACATACAATTACCCATTTATACAGTTGGGTTTTTACTGGAGCAATCTAGGTAAAGTACCTTGCTCAAGGGTACAGCAGCAGTGTCCCCCCCACCAGGGATTGAACCCACGACCCTCCGACCAAGAGTCCAGAACCCTAACCACTACTCCACACTGCTGTTTCGAAGATAGGCTTTTCTGATACCAACCCAGTCAGCCATTCCAGGCAACACAAATATTTCGATCTCAAGTCAGGCAGCTACATGATGTCAGTACACTTAAGACTTAATTATCTAGAGTCTCCTCCAGTCATGCTCATTTCTGCAGTAAAAGGTAATTAAACTTGAATCCCAATTCAATTAAATGTATAGGGACAATATTAGACTGTCTCATGCATGTTTTATTATCATCATCCTGGGCTATAAATGAAGAGGGGAGTGAAGTCAGACACGTTATACATTAGCGGCAGCTCAGAGCTGCAAGGAAAACTTTTAGACATAGCGCCACGCATCAGTTTAAAAAACAAAATAAAATCATGTTCTCAACATGTCATGAGGCTAGTACCGATTTCAAATGATACAGACAATCCAGATGAACACAAGTACTTGTTGAATCTGGATGACAGACACACCCACTGGGAGAATGATCCACATGTAATCAAAGTTAGCAGCCATGTGACGTAACCAGGGGGAAGGTAAAGAGAAGACAAGGTCCTTGTTTGCAGACTGGGGAATTACTGAGCTCACCAGCATGTGTGGAGAGGACAGCTCAATCAATGCTCTCAATAACCACCCCCGATATTTTAATGAAGGCAGTAATGAGTCACGAGGGACAGCTGTTAATAAGTGAAGACTCTGAGCTGCAATATTACTTTCAAGAGGAATATTAGTTTGTCAAGCTTGGTCTGTTTAAGTAGGACCCTTATTCAATAATAATTGTGTGTACTGAAACAAATGCATTCAAATGATGTTGTATATTATTATTATTATTATTATTATTATTATTATTATTATTATTATTATTATTATTATAATTACTGCTACTTCTGTACCATTTCTTTTTAATCGTTGTGTTTTATAGTTTTAGCATACATCTTGTTGGGTTGATATGTATGCTGTGTTCTGGTCCATGGCAGATGGTAAAGTTGTTGAGATTTCATTTGGGCTGCTGGAGAGGGTTCGGATCACACCCACTTTATACCAGCTTGCTCACTTTCCTACAGCTTGCACTATGAGTGTGGAAATACATTCACACCTGCCACATCACCAGGGTTTGATAGATAAACCCTGCAAACCCACTGTTTGATCAACCTTGCAAACCCACTGTTTGATAAATCTTGCAAACCCACTGTTTGATAAACCTTGCAAACCCACTGTTTGATAAACCTTGCAAACCCACTGTTTGATAAACCTTGCAAACCCACTGTTTGATAAACCTTGCAAACCCACTGTTTGATAAACCTTGCAAACCCACTGTTTGATAAACCTTGCAAACCCACTGTTTGATAAACCTTGCAAACCTACTGTTTGATAAATCTTGCAAACCCACTGTTTGATAAATCTTGCAAACCCACTGTTTGATGCCAATCTACTGCACACTTGACTAATTCCACTGTGAATTCTCTCTGTTACACCGTTGGATGTGAAGCTCTGCCTGGGGAGCTTTACATAATTTAGGATCTCTTTAAGATTTTTGCTCCGACACACTTGGATTATTTTAGCTTGGAATGGTATTAAGATTGTACAGATAACCCAGCGGCAGCGTTTCATTGTACAGCAGCTATTTTACTCCAGCATCAGCAGAAGATCCCCTTCTTGTAAGCAGGAAATCACCCCTTGAAGTTTTAAAATAATTAGTTAGCCAGCTAATTAAAAAAAAAAGTATACTACATGAACAAAAACTAATCGTGCTTGTTCTCCGGTTGTTGTGCTGTAAAACCCATCCGCAGTCCTGTGAGACACAACTGCCTTTCACTGTGTGTTGTGCATTATACACAAACTCTCCTTCAGAAGGTCTTACAGCTCCTGCCCCATTTCACCTGGTTCCATATAGAATGTTTGGGTCAGCTATTCGTTTAATGGCTGTACTGTACCAATGTTTGAATTCCATGAGTCAATGAATGATTCGCTGGCTTGTTGAAACTCCCTACAATGATCGGAGCTGCTGGTTTGCTGGGGTTTTTTCTTTTTTTTTTAAGTTAGTAGTTGCCAATTGTTTTTTTTTAAATTATTTTCTCCCAATTTAGAATAGCCAATTATTATTATTATTTTTTTTTTTAATAAAAAATATTGGAAGTCGACAGAATCATAATTTTCCCAGGTGAATCTGTTCTTGATATCTGTAACATTTTCATTCATTTTCCAATAATGTGAGACAATAAATGGCCTAAAACGCAATGCATTGATAAAGCTTAATAAACTGTCCCTCGAAAGTATGAATTAAATGCAGCATATTCTCAGCGAAAATCTACTTCTTTTTAAATTCAAAGATTTGATCTGTATAAATTCCTTAAGAAAATATATATATATATATATATATATTTACAATCTAAATCAAAGGTGTGCCTCCCCACTGTGGGCTTTGTTGCAGTCCTGCGGTTTCCCAGAGGCAGCGTTGTGAATATCTGAGCTTGATGGAACGATGGCAGTGCCGTCAGCATGAACATTAAAAATACGTGTGATCTGCCGGGAGGGGATTTCTAATAGAAGAAGGTTCTGATGTGCATTCCTGAAGGGGGTCCCACACTTAATGGGCAACAATAACGATTTGCAGCAAATCAAAATCCATCATTTTAATATGCATGAAACCATTAAATAGCTGTTACAGCATGTGCAGTCCGTAGGTTATTACTAACCCAGAAAAGACTTAGCAGACGTTTTGCAGGATATTTGATGCAGTTCCACCCGGTATAATCTGACATGAAATGAAAAAATAAAATAAAATAAAACAAAATGAAGTGTTACCCTGGGATTGCTTGTGTCATCTTTAAATGGCTCCAGCCTTCAATGGGTTGTTTAACATTATGAGGTAATAATATAAAGTGCTTACAAAAAAAAAATCTTGTAGGAAAATAAAGTAGGAAATAATTACATTAAAATGAGCAAAACTGGCCAAATCATTACTATGGGATGAATTATACAAGCATCACAAAGCCAGCAAATGCATTGCACTGCTGTGAACCAAGCGTCTTATATACCAATAGCAATACTAATATCAGAACTATGTCTGTCTGTCTGCCTTTTAGTCTATGCATTCTTTCTCAGCTCTGAGACAGATAAAGACCGCTCACATTGTGTGACCCATGCTTGACACGGCACATTTTGCAGTCATTTCCTTGGTGGACGAAGGCCACAGCACAGCCAGTCCTTTCTGCTTGCTTGTATATCCCATAACAAGCTAAAGTGCACTGTGACCCAGCTCGCCGGGTTCCTTTGCTGAACTCCCTTTCATTTCTCTCTCTGTTTTCCAGGATCAGATGTCCACGTTCTTCCAGTTCGGGGCTTCTATTCAGCAGGAGGCCCTTCTGATGCTGAACATCATGAAGGAGTATGACTGGCACACGTTCTCTGTGGTGACCAGCAAGTTCCCGGGGTATCAGGATTTCCTCACCATCATAAAGACCACGGTGGACAACAGCTTCGTAGGGTGGGATTTACAGAACATGATCACTCTGGATGCCGTGGCCGGGGATACGAAGACCCAGATCCAGCTGAAGAAGATCCATTCCAACGTGGTCCTGCTGTACTGCTCGAAGGACGAAGCCAGTTACATCCTGGACGAGGCGCGCTCTTTGGGCTTGACGGGATACGGCTCTGTCTGGATTGTCCCCAGCTTGAGCACGGGCAACACCGAGATCACTCCCGACGAGTTCCCGTCCGGGATGATTTCGGTTTCGTACGATGACTGGGACTACCCCCTGGAAGCCAGGGTGCGGGACGGCCTGGGGATTATAACCAGCGCTGCCGCTGCCATGCTGGATCAATACAGCTTCATTCCGGAGGCGAAGACCAGCTGCTACGGACCACTGGAACAAAGCGAGCTGCCGTCCAACGCCTTGCACAAGTAAGCTGCTTCTTGTTTTTATACTGTTGTTATTTGCTTTTCAAGAGGGAGTCGTCTTTGTGAATTAAATGCAGCACGTCACATCACGTTAAGTTACTCTTCATTAGCAGTGCCTGCGTCACACACATGCACAGGTGACTTTTCTAACCAGGACCAGAATTGGACACAGAGATAATTGATAAAAAAGAAAGGATAGGATATATTCACCTAAAAGCATACATGAAAGAAATGGCAGTCTGTGAAACCAGCCTAAAAACTAAACTAAAAGTTAATATAATCTTGAAAGTGAGGCATTCTTAACACACAATCTCAATGAAACCTTTCAGATATTAATTGGTTCATAATCACTTCAGCGTAAAGACGCTTTTGAGAAACGTACAGACAATTTAAACACACAGAGATCTATAACGACAATTGATTTTAAACGTAAACAGCAAACAAAACAATAATTGGGTGTTTATTTTCAAACCAATTTGAAACTGTACTTTAAAATCAAATTTTCTGCTTTCATGGTCTTTTGAAACATTTCAGTACCCTTCATCAACACTTCCTTTGATGATTTCAGCCGACGACCATATAAAAACATTTTAAATTAAGACCAGCCACAAGATTTTGTAGAGGTACTTTTCCCCCAAAGTAATTTTACTTGTGCCATGTAAAAGTGAAAAATAAATAAACAGGCTTTATATGCAGAAAGTGCAAAAAACTTTTTTTTAAAAAAATAAATAAATAAATACCAAATTAAAATCATTGCTTCCATGTATAAACATTTTTCTCAATATCCTATCCAGACACAAACAGTCAAGGTGTCCTGCACTTGATAGTGTTCACCTGCGTTAGTGGGCTGCTTCATTAGCATGGGTGGAACATCATCTGGGACTGCTGTTGATTACAGCTGTGGTCTAATTGAAAGAGCGGATATGGACTAAAACACAAAGCAGGTGTTGGGTGTGCAGATGGTGCGGAGAGCCAATACAGAATACACTAACGAACCCTCAATCACATCAACACCAGCAGTACCTGGAGTGTAAAAACAACAGCAGCATGGTACAGGCTGAGACACTCCTCAGACTTTGATGGGCTCAGGTCAGCAATGGAACCCGGGAGTGTTGCTCGCTGTATACAGTCCACAGGTGCTGTGGTGCCGTGTCGTTGTTATCTGAGCTCTGCAGATACACTCCATTCCCATTCCTGGTTTATTCTCAATGTGCCTCAAGCACCTCTCTGTGCTCCTGTGCTGAACTGCTTAGCAGCGCAGGATTTACGTAACGCTGAGACTTACCAGACGTGTAGAGAAAGTCAAAGAAAAAAGAACAGAACAGAACAGAACACACAGGGACTGCAGACATTCTAGAACATCATAGAGATATTTATGAATACACGATTACTGAGAGCGTCGCTGCAGAACAGAACAGAACAGAACAGAACAGAACACACAGGGACTGCAGACATTCTAGAACATCATAGAGATATTTATGAATACACGATTACTGAGAGCGTCGTTTTGTAATAATAATAATAATAATAATGAATCCCCCTATTGATTACTAATAACATAGGCTTCTCATCCCCACAATATTTCAATATACTGTTCCCCGGTACGTATTCATTTACATTGGAACCCTAGCTAAGATGATGGATTAGGTCCACCTTCCTGAGTAGTTACATTGTAGTGTGGACGTGATAAAGATATTTACATTGGAACCCTAGCTGTAGATGATGGATTAGGTCCACCTTCCTGAGTAGTTACATTGTAGTGTGGACGTGATAAAGATATTTACATTGGAACCCTAGCTGTAGATGATGGATTAGGTCCACCTTCCTGAGTAGATACATTGTAATGAGGACGTGATAAAGATGTACAGTATTCCCTGTAACATTACCAGCAGCCTTAATTACAATGTCTCTGGACTCGCATTTGATTTCACATGTGAAACTGCACCATGCAAGTTAAATAGATGGTAACAATTCCGGAAAAAAAAAAACTAGGTTTACGTTGTAAATTCTGTTCCACTGGTTCAGCACTGAGGGTTAATCCACACACAGGGCTGCTGAAAAATGCATTTAGTGAACAGAGTTACTAATCATGCTTTCGAGAAGATGCATCGCACACCTGGGGAGATACAAGTAATAATAATAATAAGGACATTGCCTGTACCCGGTGAGTTTTTTTTATTTCCTTGCAACTCAAAGCATGTGTACTGCATTGTGTTCTCATTCACTCACCTGCGGGAAATCACAAGGCTGTTATGTTTGCCTTTCTTCGTAGCGGGTCTGTCTGTTTTCTTCAGATCTGTGGGTGTTCTTTTATTCACAAAGCACCGATCCCACCAGCTATCGAGTGACACACAAGCAGTGTGAACAGAAGCAACACAAGTGGTGTGAAAGCATGTCTGGCTATTGAAACAAGAGACAAGGTCATCCTCCAGGACATAGAAATGATCTTTAATGAAGCTCACACCTTGCAGGGATTGAAACAAGAGTCCCATTGCAAAGCACTTTGCTCCAGCATTTACTGTGTGCTTCCCAGCTGCTGTGAAATACTAAATGCTATTCAGTACCTGGTTTAAAATTGGGTCTGAAAGGAGGAATACAGTGATTTATAAAAAGCATGCAGCACATCCCATACTGCAGGTTAATGGACGTGGATGCTTCTCAGGTTAATGGATGGGTGAGATGCCAGGGACTGATACAGCTTTGATCTTCCTATTTCAGCGTTCATGGTTACGCATGAGTTAACCCTGTGTAACCATTCCCTCTTTGCATCTCCTGCTGTCCATTTCACTGCCTCCAGAAGTCACTTAAATGGGTGCTGTATGCAGCATGTGCTACAGTTTCCAAGTATTTCTTACCTGCTCAATAGCATGTTGTGTGCATGCTCTCCATCTCATGTATCATGCTGATCAACTGTTCCTCAGAAAAAAAGAAAACACAGGATCTGCTTTTGAACATGCAGGTCTAATTCCTGTCCCTCTGAACCTGTAAGTCCAGCTTTCAGGAGTCCTTTCCGTGGCTGAATAGGTTCAGCAGTAAAATAATGACCAAAGCAGAAACAGCGACAGTAAGAAATGTAATATTCTGTAGATGAATCCCTTTTAGAGGGTTTTCTTCCCCACTTGAAAATGGATGCACTTTAGCACAGAGGAGGGGGAGGGGGGGGGGCACTGAAGCTGATTGAAGTTGCATTTCGAACTACTAAAAAAAAACCTGCTAAGACTGTAACTCTAGTTAGACTAATGTTTCAACAATACTTTTTTTTATCAACCTCTTATGAAAGCTATAATTTACAATAGGTTTCAAAAAGTCTCCCAGCTGGCTGTCCTCTCCATTCCAATCGCTGTGTCTCCCACGAGTCAGGTGATTATGTGATCCTCACGTGATTCCAACAAACAGGAAATCAAGGGACCAGCTGAACAGTTCCCTTTCTGTTCACTTTTAATAATTTACTATTGAAGGTCAATCCTTTCGTATTCTAGAATTTGCCCGAGCAGCGTTGCACTCAAGGTAAGACTTGATACATTTTCTATGAGTGTTTAGTTTCTAATCCAAATAATTGTGTCTCTCATGCAATGCCTCAGGCTTTCTGTCAGAGAAATGCAGACTCAGGCATCCTCTGTGAGTAGGAAGGTTCCCTGCACATATTTCTTCTGTTAATCTGATGACTGAACTAGGTAGCTCATTATTTGCTACGTGGCTCATTAATTCTTTCACTGAATGTTTGTCTTTCAGATTTATGATGAATGTGACCTGGAATGGCAGAGACTTGTCCTTCACAGAAGATGGATATCAAGCAAACCCCAAGCTAGTTGTCATAGTTTTGAACAAGGACAGGGTATGGGAGAAGGTAAGGTCCAATCTATTGGCTTGTGTCAATACACGCTGATAAACGTTGTCTCAATGGAAGCAGGAAAACAATGATAAATGAATACAGAGCCAAGCAGTTGGGGTGGGATCCCCCTGCGAGTGATCTGGTCCCAGTAAGTCACTATCACAATGGAGTATAAACTGAAAACAGGAAGCATGCTTTTGGGGAAAAACAAAAAGTGATGAATTAAAATGGTTTTACTCGCATTCCTTAATGAAGGATATGTTCACAGTGTCTTGCTGGAGAACGATGCGCAGTCCCTTGATACCGTGCTCCTAATGCGAATAACTAACTCTACAGCCAACACTGTCACCACTCCAGATAAACAGGCATCAAAGCTATTTTAGGAAGGATTTCTCTAGCAGTGTCGCGACAGAGCATAGTAAAAACACAAGCTAGGCATACATAACACCCTTCAGATTTAGATAGCTTATACTACTGTATAGATCATTGTCCAAACCAAAGTTTCATTCAAGCTTAATACAATTTCATTAAGTGCATTTCTACAGAATGATTTCCTCAGCAAGTTTCATTGCCAGCAGTCTGACTGCAGTGTGCATTAGCGCTCATGTCTGATGCTAAACGAGGCCCGGGCCTCTTAAAGTCCTTCCTTTATTCTCTCAGCCTGTTTACTCGCCTCGCAGTCACTGCTTCCATGTGGTGTGCCATCCCTGTTGCGGCTGTTGACAAATCAGAGTGGTATTCGTTTTGCTCGCAGTGCTAACAATGGCACGGGCTACAGCGTTTCAAGCAGTGGGATGCAATTAGTGAAAGTACCATTCCTGCTGGGAGGGCTGATCAGCGAATCGTGTTTCAGAACGGGGTCGCTGTCACTTTGTAACTCCGGATCCCGCAGTCCGTTCCGATGCCGTCACGCTCCAGTAGTTGCCCCCGTAGGTACAGCGCTCATTTCCTCTTTGCCTTTCCCTGTCGTCAGGGAGCTGACAGCTGAAAAGATCAAGTTGTTGTGATGCCAGATTGAATCCATGAAAAAGTAATTATGTTCATTCATTCTGTGTCAGCATGCCGCCCGTTGACATTCATTAAATTAAAAAATAAAACATTCGGGGGCTGTTCATTTTTGTGTTTACATTTTATTTATTATTTTGCATTTTGTATAGATTGGCTACTAGCGGTTAGGTCATTGTTAGTGGTGCTTGAACCAAATTGCTAATGACCTTGAACTGTATAGGACCAAGCTTTAGAGCATGAAAGCATGAAAGAGTTATGCATTATTTCTCTATGAATTGTAGAAATGTGTGGCATAGATACGTTTAATCGATATGTCTTTGGAAAGATTATCAGTGCTCAAGCTAATAAGCTGACATCTTCAGGTAACAGTGGGGGGGTCAGTCTGATGATGATATCTGGTGATTGCATATTCCCCCCCCCCCATGTATAATTACAATGTACTTAACGTGTACATGTACTTAATATGTATGTACACAATGGTATCAAAAAAGAGTTGGGGTAAGGGTTAGGGGGTTTAGGGTTAGGCTTATATCATGCAAAACGATTTTGACATTAAGTACATTGTAACTATGCATAATAACATTGTAATTATGTGTAAGTACACTTGTATTTACTCAGTAACTACTATGTAAATACACAGCAATTCGAGACACTCATTGTAACGTGTGACCTGCAGGCTTGAGCATGCTGCTGAACTCCTCTGGGTTGAGGCATATTTAGCGTTGAGGTTCATGACAGATGCATTGTACTGTGAAGATGATAGCCCAGTAATGTAGTTCAGTATGGTTCTCTATTATTATTAATCTGATAAACTCAATTTATCAGTTCTAAGATAAGAATCTCGGAAATTATTTACAGTGCTGCAGTGATACCTAGAACATTGTTTCTGCAGAATGAAGATGTCTGTGAATCAAGTCCTCGGCTCACCGCGCACCAGCGACCCCTGTAGACTGGCCGGGCGCCTGCGGGCTTGGTTTAGTGATTATGACTTGGTCCAGGTCATTTATAATTGTGGTACCCCACTTCTTACATTACTCCAGTTTGATGCCTGGCCTCTAGTTATAACTCTTTGCTTTCTATCGTGTAACCAGTTATGGATCCATGCTGCTACTTTGCCATTTATTCCTAATGATTTAATCTTCAGGTAGAGCCTTTCGTGCGGTACTTTGTCAAATGCCTTTTGAAAATCTAAGTAGATGATGTCATATGCACTATCCTTGTCCACTCTAATAGTCACTTGCTGTAAGAAATCTATGGCTGTCTCCTATAATGTTGTTAAATATTCCTCCATTTTGTTCCTTATAGGTCTGTAGTTCCAGGGTCACATTTATCTCCCTTTTTAAATATAGTAAATTCAAGTCATGGTTTTATTGCTGTTCAAACAGAATGATTATATCTTCAACACTGAACACCAACGCCCATCAATAAAGAATTGTCAGCCTTTTAATAATCCAACAACAGCCCATCAAACATTTTTGTATCTTAGTTAGGTCATGTGATCATCCTAATAATCAGAGGATTCAGGAGGGGGTGGGAGCGTTACATATTAACATTGTTAAACTATCGGATAATGGAAATCTAAATCCCACATCTATCATCAAACAAAAATTAAGAAGAGGCCTGGTTTGACTTGCTATTAACATATGCGCGCGGACTTGCGAGGAGCCAAATCGATAAAGTGGTATTGGAATGGATTGGAGACATGGAGTGGTGATTTGTGACAGACTTGTCAGAATAATGGAATGGAGGAGTATTCAGAAAGGGAGGGGGGTCTACGGGCACTGCTTGTTTATTTAAATGACATTACTGAAGGTCATGGAATCAATCTGCCGCTGTCTACACAGCACAAAACAAAGCGAGCCATCTTTCTTCAGAAGTAATGGGAAAAGGCTGGATGGAATTCTATACTGGAAGCCTAATGAAAAGAATTTGGAACTCGGAACTCATCCACCCTCAGCATAATGTAACTCAAAAGATGCTGTATGTCATAACAATAAGGTGTGTCTTATTATAAAGAATCGTTTTCTCCAAAGTTAATGTAGCTTAGCGACAGGGAACAGAAGCCATGCGTCAGGGTTTTACATAAAGGTGCGCGAATCAGATTGAAATAGATGAAACCCATAAGGACGGAGGTAGGCAGTGTGGAGCGCCTGGGACTGGCTTCTGTGTGACAGGGAGCTGGTGGTGGCAGAGCAGCTTTGGAAATTATAATCAAATGATTTGTCTGGACGTCAGCCTACTGCTGATTTATACTCCTCATGCTCGCTGGAGAGAACAGGCTGTCAGTCAGTGATGACTTTTAGGGTTTGTGATACAAGTGCTCGATTGATGGCTCTTGAAGTTGGAGTCCTCTGTTTATTCATGGCAAAGCAAGCTTCCCCAAACCTCTTCCTCTACCGCTCTCTCCTGGAGGGACCACCCTTCACGGAGACGAAAGACTTGCTTCCAGTTTCGTAATAACATAAAGTTTATGAGCGATTGATTTAAAAACATAAAGAACCCCAAGGATACAGCATCAACAACATGGCTAGGAAACCCATCCCATACCCTCGCCACTCCTTAGGGGAAAGAAGTGTCTCCTACCCTCTGTCCCAGTCCTGTCTCCGTATTTCCAACTGTGTATCCTCTGGTCCTGCTGCTACACCAGAACTCATTTTACGTTTACAGCCTCATTGTTTCCACAGTTTGACGTCTGCGTCTTCCTGTTGGCTGTAGATTGCGGGCCAGTTGCAGTGGGTGGGTAATGACATGTCCAGTCAAGTGCAGAAGCCTCAGAAACAATCTTTTCCCAGGTTATCTGAAGCGCTGGCCCTTCAGTGGAAATCTGACAGTAAAAACTGGCAACAGAGACCATTAGCAGTTCCTAGGGGGCTATTCAGAAAGTAAGGGATAAGCTGGCAAAGTGTGGATTAGAGTCTGCCTTTCTGGCAACTGTCAGGACAGCAAGAGAGAGAGACTGCAGAAGCTTGATAAGTACGTGTTGATAAGCTGGTCTTCTTCCAAAGCCTTCTCTGTACGGAACGGATTTGATTAATATACTCCAGCGACCTTGGAGGGTTTGGGCAGCTGGTAGGTGAATGTTGCACTTCAAGGTATTTACTAGCAGTGATCTCTAGGACATGGCAGCCGCACGAGAACCTGTGGAGATGAGACGGCTTGGCATTGTCTGCTAATCATAATTTCCTTTCAATTACCCAGCCCTCCTGCAGAAGTCCGTCACGCGTACAGTCCAAGAAACAATCCTGTCAAAAGCATGCAGTGTTGGTTAGATAGATTCTAGAGTCTCGAGATCGACCATGGTGATCGGCTGTACAGGTTCTGCTATCGTTGCTTTGGATACTCCACCCATTCGTCTGCCTGCGACCGAAACAGCCATCTGCCTCCTCTCCTGCACGTGTCCGCACTCGGCTACCCCAGCGCTTGTGGGTATGTGAGCGTGGCAGTGCCCTCCCCAGGGCCAGCATGCTTCTCCTGAGCTGAAGATGTGCCTGAAGCGTGTGGATGGCCTCATGATGTGCCTGAGTGCTGGGATCACCTCTGGAACGCAACACAACACTGAGTTCATGGGCATGGATATTTCGTGTGCTCTTCGTGGTTTTGCCCTACTTTACTCTGTCTGAAGAACTTCTCTACATGTTTGGTCTGGTCTAACAGGACGGACAGTTTCATGTCATCTTATGTTCTTGTTTCTGCATCCATGTCATCCTTCCCTGACGAGACAGGGCAGGCAGACTGATGCCTTGGGAGCCGTCAGCCAAGAGTTTCTCAGCCTCCGTGGAGTTTCTGGAGACTGCAATATTTCTTTATTTATTTGGACTATAAAACAACCTTGTGTTTATTTATTTATTTAAAGCATCTCAAAATGTGTTCTTTCCCTTCAAACAAAGTGCCCTTGTGCAAGCAACAACATGCATTGACTTTTAACAAGCATTAACTGTCAATGCAAAACAAACACACTTGGACATGAACCCACCAGGAGAAAAACAAAAGGGTAGTAGAGTTTCCCCATAGTAAAAGCCTAGCAACATAAGAACATAAGAACATAAGAAAGTTTACGAACGAGAGGAGGCCATTCAGCCCATCTTGCTCGTTTGGTTGTTAGTAGCTTATCGATCCCAGAATCTCATCAAGCAGCTTCTTGAAGGATCCCAGGGTGTCAGCTTCAACAACATTACTGGGGAGTTTCTGTTCATTACTGGGGAGTTTCTGTTCTGTTCATGTGATAAAGCACAGGGAAGGCGTGGTAAAGCATAGGCAAGCACTGTAAAGCACAAAGAGGTATGGTAAAGCATATTAAACAGCATGGCAAACCAGGGTTAACTATGATAAATGCATAAGCATGGGAAAGCTGGTTATGCTATGCACGGTGGTAAATGCTCCAGCATTAGACCAGATCACAGTGCTGCCGCTGCTTTCCTGGGGGGTCACCAATGACATACCTGTCAGTAATCCCAGTGGGATCGTTCTGGATATCACTGCTGATTTTGAAACTCTTGACCATAATATTAATGGAATGCCTTTGTAGTCACTCTCATCTCTGTTTTATTAGTTGGAATTGGTTCATTCCTGCCACTCTGTATTAGCCCAGAGGCGAAGGACTGGATTCAATCAGGAAATAAAATCCAGTTGCTTGACCTGTTTTATTCCTCTGTTGGTGCATGAGTTTGCTTCGCTGTTGCACGGTGATCATTATTGGCTGGTTTGGCAGCTCTCCTTCCTTTTCAAATCCCTGACTGTTTGCAATCCAGCAGCCCGGCTCTTTAACAACCCAGTGCAATGCTGTATTGATCGAGGCAGACAAACATTTCAGCTAGTCTCCTTAATCACTGCTGAACCGAGGAAGGCACTGGCTGAAGCGTTTTCTAGTCTTCCAGCTTCAGCTTGATTTCTTTCATTCTAATTTATGTGTTTCAAGTTATGGGGAATCTAGGGCTGTAAAGCAAGCGTTAATTTGATAGCGCTGATGCTAGTAATTAAAAGAGAATGTGTTTCACTGAGGAGACGGGAGTGTATATGTCAGATGAAAGCAGTAATGAATGTGTCTCTGATCCCATGTCTCTGTGCTCTGTGTCAACGGTTCTGTCTCTATAATCTAGGGAGTCAGGTATTGCTGATTGAAGGTGACAGAGCGACTAAGAGCACAAGGCTATGTGAAGATTTAACAGGAGAAATTCCAGCAGCTCTGCAGTGCTATAAATAAGCATGTGTCTGGCTGACTTTAAACCAAAGGCACAGTTAGTTGGGCTGTACAAAATTAAAGAACGGTTCTGCTCGACTTAATAAACAATAACGGAAAGTACTTTAAAGATTAAGGAAGCCTCTCTCTCTATCTCTTCAGCACTGTGAGGTGCAGCCATGTCGCATGAATCTTAAGTGCAATCTGTTCTAAGCTCTTCATCCGTAACATTAAACACTCAATCATTAGAATTTCTTAGTTTTTACATTCTAGACTTTTTGAAGGGAAGTCTAGGTGCTTTTTTATTCAGAGAGTTAGATAAGTTCAGTTAGTTGTGGACAAAATTAAATGAAATATATTTTACCCCTTTGTTACATTTCATCCAGTATATACTGGACAATCAATTAAGTCTTACAGACGGAGTATTTTGTATTTTGTTGTTTCAGAACAAGCTTTTAAAGTGTTGCTAGTAAGTTGTGCTTGAATGCTTTTCATGATAAGCATCTTCTTGTGTAAGAGTTAGGGTTAGTCCCTCATCTCCCATGACAGTGAAGCATTGTAAATTTACAGGCTTCCTGTTCATTTGGCACCCGTGGTAATCTATGGTAAATGCAGAGTGCACCCATGGGAAGAGCATGAGGGGAAAACGTGCCGCGTGGATTATTTTGTAAAGGGGGATTCAAACTTTCATAATCCTTTTATGGAGCAACATCTGAACTGATGAGCATTGCAATGCATCGTGGACTGCATTCGAAACTAAAACAGCTATATAACTGATGTCCGGATTACTGTCTGTGGCTCTTATACTCAGAAGGCTCTGTGAAGAGATGTCAAGTCTCCGGCTGGTAAATGCTTCAATCGCTGGTTATCATTGGACCCCCTGGTATTATTAATCAAATGATTACGCTTCTTCTTGTCTTTTATAGTGAGCTGCTTTTGCCCTCCACAGCTGGGTAGAAAGGAGATTACAGCAGCACAATGGGGCACGCCGCATGGCAGAATACGCCTCCTGCTGTTTTAAATGTGTGGGACTGCTCGTGTCAATTGCAAATGATAGCTGTTTTAAAGAAGGGTGTCACAGCTAAAATGAGGAGATCTCCAAGAACGATTCTGGTTATTTGGAAACTCCTACAGCAGTCAGATGTGTGTGTGTGTGTGTGGGGGTTGCTAGCGTTATGTAAGTTGTACAAAGGTCATATAGTGTGGATTCGATGCAAGGTTGGCATCTACAGAAAAAGACCCTTTTTCATGAGAATGTGCTGTTAATTAATGACACTCAAAAAGAAACTGCTGTTGTGCCGTGACACACCCCTTTTCACAGAGAGGCGTTTATTAATTCCTCTACTACACTACAGCAGGACGCATGCCTCTGATTGCATCATCATTAAAGTACGTCACATTTAATGAATGTTTTTTTGTGGTCCCAGTTTACATGCAAAGGAGCTGCATGGAGCCCTGCAGACCCCTGATGTCAAATTAAGCAGGGCAGGTACATGTGCCAAGTCTCCAGCTTTTGACACCACACTGCTCATTTTAGTTAAATGCAAGGATTTTATAATCACAGGACTTTGATCAAGACGTTTGCATTACAATAGAGCATTAAAAAGGGCAGTGGTTTAATGATCGTAACAGCTCAGTAAGGACTCGGCAGCTATAAATGAGCTGTGCTTTGGAATCTGATGCTATCTGGGACCAAGTTCTAAATTTAACTAAATGGTTTTCTATTTAAATGCATGAAAAATAACAGCAAGGAAACCCTTCCTGAAACGTCCATAAACCGCATCATGATTTAATGCCGTATGCTGTGGCCTGTTCTCACAATTTACTGTTTAATATAAAAATGAAATGTAGGTATACTCAGCTGCTTAATACATTTTACAGTACAATCTAAATTCATTGTGATTTAAAAGCATAGCCCGTTTTTATTTAGGCAATGCCAGTAACACTGATTCTTAAAGTTGCAGTGTGCCTAAATCATGTTCAGTTTTATACAGTAAGATTGCCAGGTTCCTGTTTACCTGATTCTTTCATAAATAGACCTGGGACAGTCTCTCTCTATTGAGACTAGCCTGTAAAACTCAATCTCATCCCGTTCCCAGTGTCAAGCTGGGGCTGCAGCCAGTTCCATCTGCAATCTACAATCCAATATGCAAGCAGACATTGCTGACAAGTCAAAGATCACTTGTATGTGAATTACGGTTTCATATCATTTTTTATATAAAATCACCAATTCCAGTAATACCCTGACTGCATCATTTATTCACAGCTCTCATGTTCTGCCAACATATTATTTTTTCTGCGGTCCCAGATTTAAAGCTTGCCTCTCCTGTCCTTCCCTGTTGGACGCACATGAAGCAGCTCCCGCTATCAGTGCAAATTGGAGAGGGACAGACATACCCAGACAGACAGACAGACATACACAGACAGGCAGGAAGACACAGAGGGACAGACAGACAGAGGGACAGACATACTCAGGCAGACAGAGAGACAGACAGAGAGAGTGTCCTGATTGGAATGGATTTGACCTCAGATCTGCTGCCGATGGAAGTGAACAAGCTTGATTTCAAACCCTTTCGAGGCAGTCCCAGCAGCCAATGGAAATGCAGCATGACACAGTTACCAGCGAGCAGCTAATCTGGGCTTAAAGGTTCATCCAATAATCTCTCAGAGAAAGGAGGTACTGCATTCTTCAACAGATAGTACAGCGGAGCCAGAGCAGACACCAATGTTATCAAAATGTTCCAAGAGCACTGGGGGGACGCGGGCAGCTCTTTCATGTAAAGTCAGCTTAAACAGATCCTCGGACACTAACGAGAGGGGAGAGAGGTCGTAGGGTCCTGTTCCAATGTTAATCTCTGTCCTTGTTAACTGCAGAGTGAGTATCGATCTGAACCAGCTCTACCCAACCCCTCACATACATTATAAATGAGACCCTTTTTCTTTTGGGCAGTCGTCGGTAAGCTGACTGACAGGACTGGGGTTTAAGCCACATGTCCCTGGTCCCTGCAGCCCCTGTAGTGCTGGTGTTTGCTTTATCTGACTGCTTTCTAATCACATACAGACATGCTGACATGCTGACATGGAAACTGTGGCCCGGTCCCAATGGGGCCGAGCAGCTGTAATCAAAGTTCTGTGCGTCATGTTTGAAGCACCTGGCTGGAAGTTTGTGGAGTATCGTGTACGTTGAATGAGGATGTCAAGAATATATTCTTGACCTATTTTAGATTTTGACAAAAATAACCCCCGTTTATGAATTAACTGCTTTAAATGAATCGTCTGGCACTGAATAATAATAATGCATTTCCTAGGTGTTTGTTTTTTAATACTGTAGGTCTCTTTATAAATATCTGCATGCTTTAACGCGTTATGTGGGTAGCGAAGTCACCATGATGTCAGTTCTGTCCCAGGGGGCTGTAGCTGCATGTCCTCTTGCATTGATATTTCAGGAAGCTTTCCATTTCCATCGTTGTTGACAATTACCAGCTTAAGTCAGCATCGTTTAGATTTTTTCAGAACATATACTTTTTATTGATATAAAAAGTCAAGTAAAACTGGAATAGCCGCCGGGGAAGGGTTAGGTCGGCCAGGGTGTCCTCGGCTCACCGCGCACCAGCGACCCCTGTAGTCTGGACGGGCGCCTGCAGACTTGCCTGTAAGCTGCCCAGGACTGCTTTGTCCTCCGACGCTGTAGCTCTTGGGTGGCTGCGTGGTGAGTCCGCAGTGTGAAAAGAAGTGGTCGGCTGACGGCACACGCTTCGGAGGACAGCGTGTGTTCGTCTTCGCCCTCCCGAGTCAGCGCAGGGGTGGTAGCAGTGAGCCGAGCCTAAAAATAATTAGATATTCTAAATTGGGAGAAATAATTGGCGACTACTAAATTTTAAGAAAAATAAATAAATAAATAAATAAATAAATAAATAAAACTGGAACAGCGTTGCTTTCTACGGGCTCTTGAGTGCAGGACAGTGTGATGGAGCAGAGGAATAGTTATCATTCCACGGGAACTTTGAAAAGGCAGCTAACATTAACCTGTGTACATGCGTGTGTGTGTGTGTGTGTGTGTGTTGCAGGTGGGCAGTGTCTAGTGTTCACAGTTGTGGGTGGTGACAGACTGCCATGTGTGTGTTGCAGGTGGGGCGCTGGGAGAACAGTAGCCTGTCTTTGAAGTACCCCGTGTGGCCCCGGTACAACTCCTTCGGGGACGCAGAGGCCGATGACAATCACCTGAGCATCGTCACCTTGGAGGAGGCACCCTTTGTCATCGTGGAGAACGTGGACGAACTCACTGGGACCTGCATGAGGAACTCTGTGCCCTGCCGGAAGCACATCAAGCAGGAGTGAGTGTGCAGCCCTTTCTTTACTAGATAACCCTCTGCTCTGCCCCCCACAGGGTATTGATATCCAGCCTCAGCTGCCAGCATTCCCATTCCACAGCCACACAGAAACAAGGTTTCCTGCAGACCTTTAACCTTATTATAACATGCTTGTCAAAACTCTCAAAAAAGACCCTTTACTACAGATCTGTCTACGCTGTATAGGAGCAAACCACACTATTATTATACACATGTAACATAAACTATCAGCGACTACTTTATATAGCCCTATGTCATGGCTCAAGTGAGAAAATCTTACAGTTGACTGAGTAAGCCACACTGAAAGCAGCACTCATTCAGAGAAGATGAATTGCACCAATATAATAGCAGGCATGAGCACTGTGCAGTGTAGTGAGTTACTGACAAAAAAACAAAGCCTGAAGCAAAGACCTACTTATATTTCAATGAAACTTATTTGACAAAACAGATTGAGGTAAGGGTGGCATTCTTCCACCTGATGCTATCTGAGTACTTCCTGATCCCACATCACAAGATGCACATGCTGAGCTTTCACCTCTGCCTGCCCCACCTGCTCTATAGGCCCTGGGCCCTTCACCGCCTGCAATGCAGGGCTCCTGTTTCCAGCCTGGGCCCTTCACCGCCTGCAATGCAGGGCTCCTGTTTCCAGCCTGGGCCCTTCACCGCCTGCAATGCAGGGCTCCTGTTTCCAGCCTGGGAACTTCACCGCCTGCAATGCAGGGCTCCTGTTTCCAGCCTGGGCCCTTCACCGCCTGCAATGCAGGGCTCCTGTTTCCAGCCTGGGTCCTTCACCGCCTGCAATGCAGGGCTCCTGTTTCCAGCCTGGGCCCTTCACCGCCTGCAATGAGGGTTCCTGTTTCCAGCCTGGGCCCTTCACCGCCTGCAATGAGGGTTCCTGTTTCCAGCCTGGGCCCTTCACCGCCTGCAATGCAGGGCTCCTGTTTCCAGCCTGGGCCCTTCACCGCCTGCAATGCAGGGCTCCTGTTTCCAGCCTGGGCCCTTCACCGCCTGCAATGCAGGGCTCCTGTTTCCAGCCTGGGCCCTTCACCGCCTGCAATGCAGGGCTCCTGTTTCCAGCCTGGGTCCTTCACCGCCTGCAATGCAGGGCTCCTGTTTCCAGCCTGGGCCCTTCACCCCTGCAATGCAGGGCTCCTGTTTCCAGCCTGGGCCCTTCACCGCCTGCAATGCAGGGCTCCTGTTTCCAGCCTGGGCCCTTCACCGCCTGCAATGCAGGGCTCCTGTTTCCAGCCTGGGAACTTCACCGCCTGCAATGCAGGGCTCCTGTTTCCAGCCTGAGTCCTTCACTGCCTGCAATGCAGGGCTCCTGTTTCCAGCCTGGGCCCTTCACCGCCTGCAATGCAGGGCTCCTGTTTCCAGCCTGGGTCCTTCACCGCCTGCAATGCAGGGCTCCTGTTTCCAGCCTGGGTCCTTCACTGCTTGCAATGCAGGGCTCCTGTTTCCAGCCTGGGCCCTTCACCGCCTGCAATGCAGGGCTCCTGTTTCCAGCCTGGGCCCTTCACCGTCTGCAATGCAGGGCTCCTGTTTCCAGCCTGGGTCCTTCACCACCTGCAATGCAGGGCTCCTGTTTCCAGTTTGTAGCATCAAGGCATGAGAATACGCTGCTGTATTTAGATATTGTCATGTGGTTTTGTCACTTCAATTTATTTGTAGTCTGTGTCAGTTTTGGAATAAAAGCTGTTTAGCCATCTGTGGAATGGATCATTTAGATCTGTTCAAATGTTTGGCAAATGACTTATTCCAGCTAATTGTGGCATCTACATTTATGGCTAAAGTGTGCTGTCCAGGAAGGGACATGTATAATTCAAATCTGCTTTAATCTACAACAGCTAAATATGTTCAAGTGACAAAATTGTCTTAAATATTATTATATTATTATTATATCTGACCCCACACATACAATCCTGAAGCCAGCCTGTGGTTGCACATAATCTGAAAAAGAAATTCAAGTAGTGATCCAATAGTCCTAGAAAGCTATCTTTATTTACATTTTTTTAACAGTATGCGGCATGCTGCTCTGCATTCTAGGGTCTGAAACAACTTAGTGTTTTAAAAGTAAAACCCCCCAGCAGATGCAATCTCCTTGAGTGGGCTTGCAAAGAACGGCCCACAGCACCGAGGGAATGTATCGAGTGCGTCAGAAATACTGCTGAGGGAACAGATTGATTTTAAATAGGGAATTTTGCTGAGTCGGAAAGATTCTCTTTTTTTTTTTTGACACTGTTTCAGCCACCGTTTTGAAAGCACTTTGTCAGACAGAACAGCGGCCCTCTTTCTGTGCTTCCTCTCTGCAGCGCGACAGCACCTGCATTCTAAATCCCAGAGCAGTTCCACAGCAGGCTTCTTTGTTTGCATCAGTGTGGAATCTTAAATGGACCACAGCACTTTGGAGTCCTGCAGCTCAAGCAGACGCTGTTTGTCCAAGTGTAATTTTATTATCATGTTGTGTGTGTATAACGATATAACCAAGTGATTTACCTCAGGGAGGATTATAGCAGTAGCAAATTCAGTTAAGTTAAAATCCCCCTTTAATGAAATAAGCACAGATCAAATATTTTTTATTTGATCGTTAACCAGGCTAAATAAGCAATTTGCAATGGATTCAGTATTTGCCAACAACCTTTATAGTTGACCCCCGTGTCTTATTGAACTGACGGAACAAATTACTACGTTATCTCCTTATTTAAAATTCAGAGCCGACTGCTACCTGTTCCCATAACTTTCTAAAGATGAGGTCTGTTGATAATCTGGGGTTTTCCAATTCTAATTAAACAGCAGATGTTCAATGAAGAATCTTAGAAACGACCTAATTTCCTTTTCCTAAAGGTATATAAAAACAGATATATGCGTAGAAATACACATTTGTTTCTGCGTATAGAGTGTGCTGCTGTCATCTCCTGCTTATCAAAATTTAGACAAATTGGATTAACGGAATTTCTGGGGAAAAAAACAATAGTCAAATGATGCTGATGTGTCACTGCGATGCAATGAAAGTACTGCATCCTCCTTTATTTCATATGCTTCTGTGATAATGTTCCGCAGAAGGCAAGCTGCTCTGATTCAGAGAGGCACCAGAAACCCCCTTTGTGGTTAATAAAAAGGAATATTTATTGCACATGTAAACAGAATGGTATTAACGTTCAGCAGGGGAGTCGTAAGGGCTCTGATCTCAAGAAGGACAGCCTGGCTGTGATGTGAAGCACTCAGCCTGAGATAAACATGCTTCATGGTGGAGCCCTTTAATACAAGACTCACAAGTGGAGCTTACTTGGTAATTTACTGAAAGCTCATGAGAAACAGTGGCAGGTGGTAGGCTCTTAAGAAAGCAGGATTTTATACCTACATGTTTGCATTCACTCTATTCAGAAGGGGAGAAAGAACAAGGTGGTCGTTAGATCCATCTAAACTGTAAAATGTGCCTGATAATCCCCCTCTTTGCGTCCTCAAATTTGCATGGACCAGGAGCTTGTACATGCACATGGTGTACGGCACACATACACTCTCTAAATCTCAGTACATGTTATAAACATTTCCACCGGTGTGGGTAGTATCAGGACATATGCAGTGGCGCATAATAGTTGCTGTAGATGACGATATAAAGCCAGACCCCATTGATTATGTGAGTGGATTGAGAAATATCTATATGTCAGAATAGACAGGTGAGTAAGGTCACGATTCCTATTGATTTCTTAACACTGTTTAAATAAAGGTCTTCGGTTCTTCAGTCTCAGAACAATTTAACCCTATAAATGGTTCCCCATAGTAAAAACCTTGCAAAATGTAATACAGCATAGAAAAAGCATGGTAAAGCATAGGTAAGCACTGTAAAGCCCAGAGAGGTATGGCAAAAACCATGGCATGCCAAACCATGGAAAACAATGGTAAATGTGTAGTATAACCATGAGAAAAAAAAACTACTGTGCAGATTTACCAATGGTAAACTTTTATAAGAGATTGCTAAGTATTTCTTTGAAACAGCATACTATTTGTATATGTATTTATGTATTCCAAAGTTTTCAACACCTCTTGGAACTCTTGTAATGTAGCCCTGTTTCTTTTTTTGCAAACGATAGCCTTGTTTTTGCAATCAATGGCCTCTTTTTTTTGGAATCGATAGCTCCTTTTTTTTGCAATCATAGCCTCTTCTTTGGAATGGCGCTAACATGTATTTCTCTCCTTGGCAGCAACACAACGAATGAAGGAACCTACGTTAAGAAATGCTGCAAAGGATTCTGCATCGACATCCTGAAGAAGATCGCCAAGGCCGTGAAGTTCACCTATGACCTTTACTTGGTGATGAATGGGAAGCATGGTAAAAAGATCAACAATGTGTGGAATGGAATGGTTGGTGAAGTAAGTGGAGTTTTTTTTTTTATTAGTTTATTACTTTACTGGGTTTAGTTTTTTTCTGTCTAAGTTTAAAAAAAAAATGTGTTTTGCACAGGTGGTCTACAAGCGTGCTGTCATGGCTGTGGGGTCTCTCACGATTAACGAAGAGCGCTCCGAGGCCATCGACTTTTCAGTCCCCTTCGTTGAAACCGGGATAAGCGTCATGGTGCCAAGAAGTAACGGGACGGTTTCCCCATCTGCTTTTCTAGGTGCTTTTCTGAACGTAAAGGGCAGTTTTACAACAGTATGCAATTTAATGCCCCTTTGTAGCACTTAAGTTCAATTTAGGGTTAAGGTTTAGTTCATGTTAGGGGTAGGGTTAGAGTTAGTAAAGCTACATGAAAAAGGTAATATGGTAGATTCACTTATTTTCAATAAATCCTGAAAATAAGTTTACATAGCAATAGTATAAACTTCAACAGAGGGTACCCTTTATAAGCACTCGCTCTCTTCACTGGTGTCAGTGCTGGGGTTCGCTCTCTTCACTGTAGTGCTGGGGTTCGCTCTCTTCACTGCAGTGCTGGGGTTTGCTCTCTTCACTGGTGTCAGTGCTGGAGTTCGCTCTCTTCACTGCAGTGCTGGGGTTCGCTCTCTTGACTGCTGTTCTCTGTTTCCTCCACAGAACCCTTCAGTGCTTCAGTATGGGTGATGATGTTCGTCATGCTGCTCATTGTCACAGCCATGGCTGTCTTTATATTCGAGTACGTCAGCCCCATGGGCTTCAACAGGAATCTAGCGCAAGGCAGAGGTAAGCTTTTTATTATATAGATAGGATTTTAAATAGGCTCTAGTCTGCTGCATTCACAGATCCCCATTTAATGTATTCACCTCAGCATCTTTTTGAGCAACTTGTCTGTCTATCATTAGTCCATCTCCATGTTGTGGTGGCTGGATGCCTGGCCAGTTACTGGATACTGTGCATAACATGACTTTGTATTCATTAGAATGCATTTACCAAAATATACTGGAGCGATTCCTGTTTTGGATTGGCATAAACCGCACAGTAGCTGCACCTTGACAACCATGGAAGAGCCGCAAGTAAGAAACTGGAAGGGACAAAGGACTGGCTTCTTGTTGTTTAACAAGAAGTCCAGGTTCTGCTTGTTGTGTAAAAAAACTGCCCCAAACTGCACAAAAGGTGGCAGAGTCTATATATGATCATGTGGCATAGCAAGATAAATAACATTGCTAATGCACTGAATCAGAAGCAGGGGTACGTGTTTATTTTCCAGACAGTAAATTAAACAGTAAGAATGAAGGAAAAAAAAATTAAAAATCAGTCCAGGCTATCGGAGAGATGACAAGATATAATATATATATATATATATATATTAAAAACAAATCTGTAGCATGGTAATGCAATCCAACTTTCCCCCCATGGAAGTCGCTCAGTCGTGAATTTTGTTTTTTCTCTCTTTATCCGTAGAGGATTCCTTTATCCTGTTTGAATCTGCGCACTGCAGAAATGCAGAAGCACCTTGCTGTCAGCTTTTTTGCGAAGCACCAAGAGTGTGTGCGACAGTCACTCACCAAGATAAACTCCATTCTAGTGAGTCCTGAATGAGGTCCCTCTATAACAAGTGAAGAGGAGAATACGAAATAAATAAATAATAGAACAAGCTCGTTCACAGAATTAATCGACAATGTGCCTATTCAGCAGGGATAGTAATTGAAAATAATGAACAGCCGTTAATAGTCGTTCTGAATATAAGTGATCTAAGCAATTTAGTGCAATTTGTATTCATTTCAAGTAATTCAAGTACAAAATAATTACAAAGTAATTTCAGTTTTGTGAGAGAGTTCTCTCGCTTGTTGTTAAGTCATTTACAGCTTTGAAACTCATTACGGTTTGTCACTCCCAGGTTTAACAACGCTCTCTGTTTCTCTGTCCTGTTGATGTGTATCTGAAGTTAAATTGTCCTCCATTCTGATAATTGGAAAAGACAGGCCTATGCTACATGCCAGCCAGGATCCCAGCGACAGACCCACATTAATTCAAAACAACGAAAAGCCTCCAACCGCCAACAGATGTTGAAATATTCATTAGCAGGTCTTTAGCAGGGACGTCAACACTAACCTGTCGGCAGTGTCTTTACACAAGCTCCCAGCTAATCAGCCAAATTGCTGGGGCTTCTACCATCCGCTGCACATGTTCATACCTCTTTAGTATCGTACTACAGTAGGTGTACCCTCTGTTTCTGTTCACATCATTATGTACCATCGTTATGTTACACGGACAGTCCTAGCTGTGATTCTGAATCCCGTGTCTTGCTGTTGTGTGCATGTTTGTTTTCTGCAGACCCCCACGGTCCATCGTTCACCATTGGTAAAGCGGTATGGCTGCTCTGGGGACTGGTGTTTAATAACTCTGTGCCGGTGCAGAACCCCAAAGGAACGGCCAGTAAAATCATGGTTTCGGTCTGGGCTTTCTTTGCTGTCATCTTTCTGGCCAGCTACACTGCTAACCTGGCAGCCTTCATGATCCAAGAGGAGTTTGTTGACCAGGTGACGGGGCTCAGTGACAATAAGGTGAGTGTTAGTCTTCAGAGTCGTATGCATCAGGCATTCCTGCTTAATGATATTGAAAGAAAATTACATTATTTATGTATCTGTGTGTGAAGGAGCGCACACAACAAGGATTCAAGCAAAATTGAACAAGTTTCCTTTATTAATTCCAATATTCAAAAGTCACACTTTTACAGCTTAATCATTATACACAATAATGAGGCCACTAGTTATTAACAGAAATTAAGCAATGATATCTCTGCTGTGTGTTACTTGCACCAGGTCAGTTTTATTGACACTTTCTCAGGCAAAAAGACATTCTTTCCCTGATAGCAGCCAGATAACAGCATGCTTTGCACAGCTGCCCTCAGAATCATATTTTTGTACTTCTAATCTTTTCATGAACTCTAAACAGTACTGACAATGGAGACATTTCCCTGCTGAGGGACAATTATTATTAAGCACCAACTAGTTGTTTTTGTTCATAGATTTAGTTTCGGAAGCAAAACATTGACTGGCTTTTATACACAGCCTCCTAGTCACATGACCAGGAGGGCCCAGACAGGAAAATAAGGGGGTTTAAGAGACCATACTGAAATAGATAATGCAGGTATGGAATGAAAATGATGAACTGTATGAATATGGGAGTGAATTAAAAACTGGTACAAAATAAATAAGTTATTTACACACACACACACACACACACACACACACACACACACACACACAACACTATTTACAGGTGAGGGGTTCTCCCTCAGCCAGACTGTTCTAGACTGTTGGCGTCTTCCTTAAGAACATTCTAGAACAGTTTCAAGAATAATAAACTTTGTTTAATGCTTTAATGTGTGGAGTGTTGCAATGCAGCACAGTCACATTCTGCTTACTTCTTATAAGGCCCTTCATGGTTTTCAGTCTTTATATTTACAGGGACTCTTGGCACCTCATGCTCCTGGTCCCACCCTGAGATCAGCGAATGCTGAACTTTTTGTAGTTCCTAGAAGTCGTCTAAAATCCAGAGGGGCGAGGAGGGCCTTTAGTTCTGCTCCCTGCCTGTGGAACTCCCAATTCATATGAGGAATTCTGGCACAGTCAAGTCTTTTAAATCAGCTTTAAAAATCTATTTGTTTGAGCTCGCTTATTTTTGAGCTGGATTGATTGGCCAATGGAGTTTTTACTGTAAAGCACCCTGGGATACTCTGCATGAAGAGCACTATGTGAAAGCAAACAGTGTTATATTGCATTGCATTGCATTGCATTGCATTGTATTGCATTGTATTGCATTGCATTGCATTGCATTGCATTGTATTGCATTGTATTGCATTGCATTGCATTGCATTGCATTGTATTGCATTGTATTGCATTGCATTGCATTGTATTGTATTGTATTGTATTGTATTGTATTGTAAATGATCGCTCATGGTTACAGCACTAAATGCTTTTGTCTAAACAGTTTCAGAGACCCTATGACTACTCTCCTCCCTTCCGGTTTGGTACTGTTCCCAATGGAAGCACCGAAAGGAACATTCGAAACAACTACCCCGACATGCACCAGTACATGGTGAAATATCACCAGAGAGGCGTGCAGGACGCTCTGGTCAGCCTCAAGACCGGGTAGGGGGGCTTCCCAGTTCTTTTTCACATACTTGATTTCTTTTTTTCCATACAGTTAAAGTGAGTGTGAATTCTCTTTTACTTAATTTATTTTTTTTGTTGCATTTATTAAAATATTTATCCAGGAAAAACACAACGGAGATGTTGCATCTCATTTGGTTCTGTCAACGGCTCTGATGTTGGTTTCCAAATCAGCAGACAGCAGACCATCATCGAACAACCATGGCAGCACGAAAAAATAATACATAATACAAATACATAAAAACATCATTAGCAGCAGCATCAAAATTGACTGCAGGCATATTTCTCTGAAGTGTATGCATTCATTTATTTATTTATTTTTGCTGAGAAAAATAAGTCTTTTTATAAAAAAAATCTGACTTTTTTTTTAAATTAATGCACCCCTTATTTACCCCTTATAATATCCCATATAAGCTGCAAGTAGAATAATGTCCTTTATTACCGGTGTATGTATGTATGTGTATTTTTAATTTTTTTTACAGCATACAGAAGTAGCAGCCCGGTGTATGTATGTATGTGTATTTTTAATTTTTTTTTACAGCATACAGAAGTAGCAGCATTTCAAGTGACACACAAATCATCTCAGTGTTTTTAGATGGACAGATCAGATAATACAACATCAGTTATTATGAATTGACAATATTATTTGTAGAACAGAGCTGCCTATTGCCCTTGATACAGTTAATGCCTCTTGCCGTCAGACTGGTCCAAGTTTCTTTTTATAATGTCCTTTTCCCTGCTATTGTTATTTTTGTAGCTTGGCCTAGAAAAACATGATCTATTTAGTTTTGATCCACACAGGGCCCGATCTAGCTTGAGCTCCACATACCGTCTGCTCTAAACTCTAAACTTCCTTACAACGCTTAGATCGCACCGTGAAGCCGTCTACCCTAAACTAGGCACTTTGTTACAGCTCTTAGATTACACCATGAAGTTAACCTCTTAGCTGCTGGGGCCAGTAAGAGAACAGTGCAGTCCAGTGATTTCCGCATGGCTTTCTCCAGAGCAATGTTATCATCAGCCTCTTGGGAACAGCAAGTGCAGAGTACGGTACATCCTGGTATTCCAGTTGCTTTTGTGAACTATGACCTCTTTGTTCATTAAAGCTCATTAGCATATTTTTGTTTGTGCAAAAACCAGGTCCTCTAAGTGCATCTAAGTGAAAGGATTTGCAAATCTATTTGGAAAGGATTGTTCAGTGTAAACTTCCTGCAGACGCTTCCAATAGTTTTTCTTTAATTGTCAATCTTCGAGCTGCACAACCCACGTCCTGTTTTTATTTCTTTATTACGTGCCAATATGAAAAATTCAGAAACGGGATGGTGCCAACATGACAAGCTATGCTGTACCAGGATTGCTGAGGTCTTGACAAGGAACGGCTGCCTACCCTGGCACTGCTGCAGCCCACAGCTCCTTGTGATGAATGGAAGGGATTTGAATTGATCCACTCCCGCAATGACGTTGTGACGTGAGGATTTATTTGTTTTTCCGTAGAAGACACCCACGTGCCAGCCCTGCAAACACTGATTGCTGCTTCAGAAGAACAACGATAAAGGAAAGTCCTGGTGACTCTGAGTCTCTCTCTGTCTCCGAGGAGTGAAAGATTTGAATCTAGGGCTCTGTGTGGGTAGATGTTTGTGTGCTTACTCTTTCTGCTGACCTAGTTCTTTCTTTACGCAAGCATGTGACACTCACGAGGCAAAGTTAAAATAAATAAATAAATGAATAAATAAATAAATAATAATAATAAATAAATCATCTGAGCTAGTTACCCTCATCTCAGTGGAGCCTGAACCACATAGCTCGTTCCCCCCTATTTTCTTGTGCTTTTAGATTTGCCAATAGAGCCCTACTAAGGGACAGGACCAGCACACTGTGCGTGTGCATTCACGGTATACCTTTCCCAGTCTTTTTCCACCTGACCTCAAACATCTCAAGTAGGTCATTTCTGTGCACATGGTTTGATGCAACACAAACTTATTATTGTTATTCTTATTATTTATTTATTCACACTTTAAGGCATAATCCTCACTATATACTCAATATGCATGTGCTGCTGGGGTGCGGTTGGACTGCCATTCTGCGGTCGGGGATTCAAATAATGAAGTTGACTCTACTTTCCCTCGGTCACGCAGAAATACCTTGCGACGTCCCGAAGTATTACAACAGTATTCGTACACGCATGCTTGAGCGGATTTGTCATGTTTTGTTAGTGCCATTCTGGTGCAACCACATTGCTGTGTCAGTCGCTGTAGCGTACTCTTCTTTTCCGTTTAGGATATTTTATACTGAATATTCTGAATATGTCTGAATATTCCTGTGGTCTGAAACCGAGTCTCCTGGAACCAAGTCCCAAGCCACAAAGTGGCTTTGTGTTCCCTCAGCTTTACATATTAGACAACTCAACATGAATATCCACTGACAAACTATTATTATTTCTAGAACAAATTATTCCTAGAACAGGGCTGCCCAGAGCCCTTCATACAGTACACTGAATTCCTCAGGTTTCTTTTTATAATGTATCACTGCAATGCATCTTCTACTGTGCCTCTGGTATTTAGAATCCTGCAGGTATTTAGAATTCTGCCTTAAATAAGCACAACAAAGATGAAGGCTTCCACCAATCCCCATTGACATCCATTTGTGTACATTTGTTCTATCAGATACTATACTTTCATTATTATTAATAATAATAATAATAATAATAATAATAATAATAATAATAATAATAAATCATGTTCTTAGAAAATGCCATCCTCGTGAATTGTGTTGCAGAAATCAAAACTATTTCAGGTGAACGTACGCTAGCCGCTTCCAAACCCACTGATGTTTACTAAATATATTAGAATATGAACAGTAGGCACCCGACTACAGTGCAATGCCTTGTATAATTTTTTGACAAAGTGCTTTGATAAATTGAACTGAGAGAAATAAGAGTCTGAAATAGACAGTGTTAACAGGTGTTACTAATGCAGCAACATGACTCAGTGACCACAGATTTGACATTTGACAACAGTTTGCGTCATTCCAAGCTGAATTAAGCAGAGAAGGTCTGGATGCGACCTGTCATGGCTCAGAGACTGACGTCTTACTGAACCAGTCCAGTGATTCGAGGCAACTACAGCCAAATCCACGCTCAACCACCTTCTTATATAGAAACTGATGGGCTACATCCATTGCAAGGGAGTCCTATATATTGAATAACAGGGATCTTTATATATATATATATATATATATATATATATATATATATATATATATATATATATATATATATATATATATATATATATATATATATATATATATATGCATATTTTTTCACCACTATTTTTGTTGGAACGCAGGGTGCCGGTGTTTATGTGCATCTGCCTGTTTAAATCTCAAAACACGATTGAAGTAAATTATAAAGAATGAACACATCGTTGGGCAGAAAAACAGAGCAATCAGAGCACTGAAAATGCTAATGAAAATAAAGACCTCCGAGCAGGGATTGCAAGGTCACCCTCTCCTTTCCAGCAAGCACATGGAAGCAATGCCCTGAACCTGCTGATTCCTTTCCAGCAAGCACATGGAAGCAATGCCCTGAACCTGCTGATTCCTTTTCCTGGTAACGCACTATCATGAAGTGTCTCTAATGACTGTGTATTTACACAGTAGGTACTTAGTAAAGACATGCACTTGGTGCACTCACACATAATTACCATGTTATTATGCAGTGTTACAATGTACTTAATGTGTAAATCTATTTGCATGACATAACCCTAACCCCAACCCCCCAAACCCTAACCCCAACCCCCCCAACCCTAACCCCAACCTCCCCAACCCTAACCCCAACCTCCCTAACCCTAACCCCTAACCCCAACACCCCAACCCCAACCCCTCTAACCCTAACCCCAACCCCTAACCCTAACCCTAACCCCAACCCCCAACCCACCTAACCCCAATCCCCTAACCCTAACCCCAACCCCTAACCCTAACCCCAACCCCCAACCCTAACCCCAACCTCCCCAACCCTAACCCCAACCTCCCTAACCCTAACCCCTAACCCCAACACCCCAACCCCAACCCCTCTAACCCTAACCCCAACACCCTAACCCTAACCCTCTAACCCTAACCCCAACCCCTAACCCTAACCCTAACCTCAACCGCTCCAACCCACCTAACCCCAATCCCCCTAACCCTAACCCCAACCCCCCAACCCCCCTAACCCAAATCCATTTCTGATACAATTGTGTACTTGCATACTGTATGTTGTGCACAACGATTTACACTTGATATGTTTAAAAGTTGAAGCCTCAAAAAGCCTTATAAAATGAGGACCTAAAAGCTAACATGGCATTTGCAACATGTTAAAACCCATGAATCCATAGTATTGAAAAGGAAGGCAAACAGAATTCTGCTGATATGCACTGCTATTCAACGTTTTGTATCACAAATAAAGCTGACACAAAACTTAACTTCAATGACCTGCAGTGTTTCTTTTTTTGTTGTTTTTGCTGTTGTCATTCAAAGCATCAAAAGGATTCAGTGATTCAGAATGGCGTTTTAACACGTTGCGTTTGTTTCGTTGCAGAAAGCTGGATGCATTCATATATGATGCGGCTGTTTTAAACTACATGGCTGGGAGAGACGAGGGCTGTAAGCTGGTTACCATTGGCAGCGGCTATGTCTTTGCAACCACAGGCTACGGGATCGCTCTGCAGAAGGGCTCCTTCTGGAAACGGCAGGTGGATCTAGCTCTGCTGGCCCTGGTGGGAGACGGTAAGTTTAATTTGCTCACAGGAGTGGGCTCCAGAATCTCCCAGTTGCCTGGAGGTGATGATTCACACACCAGTGCCAAAGGCGCAGGATCCAATGCATGCAAATACAGAAATCCTTCCTCCTACCCACTCACTCTTTACTGATGGGGTTTTACTGCATCGTCAAGAAGTCTGTGGCTAGTACTGTATCTGGCACAAGCAGCCTTTCTTTAGCCTTTATCTAGGACAATCACACTGTACTATAGCTCTATAGTACTATAGCTGCTGTGCCAGTGTTCAGGCAGTCTGTGTGGTATTTTACCGTAATGCTAGTCTGTACATGTCATGGTGATGTTCCAGCAAACTCATTTAAGGGCTTACGCCTGCAAATTGTGACTTTAGAATAATTTGATGCATCGCATGCACTTTGATCTCAGAGGATAATAAGGCACAGGACTTGGCAAATGCATAATATAACCATGGGAATTTACAACACTAAACTTTTAGAATGGGATTATAAGACAAAGCTGCACAATCGCATACTGTATTGCAAACTAAATCAGTGTGTCTCTTGTTGAAGAATGGATTTGCGCACTCCACGTGTCCACATTAATTTATTTTTCCACCTCTTTTAGCCTGCACTGGAATGCAGAGCAGATGGGTGTAAATCAAGGTTTTGCTAGGCATCGTATTTCAAGATTATTCTCAAGATGTGGGCCGGTAATAAGGTAGCAGGGACCTTGATGAATAACAGGGGTTTGTTTCCATTCAGCACTTTCTGAGACAGGGATAATCTCAGATTCGATGCTGCCGCTGCAGCTGATGATGACTTGAATAGGTAGAGATGCCTTCGGCACCAGTTTCACTGTGTATTTACAGAGCACTTACACGTAATTAAGGCTAAGATTTTGTCACGAAGACACGGAAATCGTTAAAATTGTAAATTTGAATAAAGTCAGTGAAATCTTGGAATTGGATGTAAAAACACTTTTGATTCGGCACTTCCTTTATTTCCTTTAAAAATGCAGTATGTCATGGACTGAAATGCAAACCTGCGAGTATCTGCAAATTGTTTGGTGGCGCATTTACGTGTAGCTATGTAGGTCAGCGAATAAGATAGGTGAGCAAGCAAGCATGTGAATGGGTGACAGCTAAAATACTAAAACAATTGTGAGTGAGCTGTTTTGTGTAAAGACAGAAGAACAAATGCATCGGAGAACAGAAGGTAACCGAGTTACAGAGGCTTTACAACATGCTGTTTCACAATCGTATGACTCCTGGTTCGTACTTCTGTCCCAGATGAATGCGATACATCAGGCACAGACAGCTGGAAAAGCAATGCAGCTTCACTATTTGCTGATCAAAGGACGCATCGTGTCGCAGCCCTTTTGACAGCGCAAAGTGGTCGCAGCTGCTGTTCATACTTTAACTACAGACTGCATTCGCCAAATTGGATAAATTGACATTTAAGTAGATGTGCTGAGTTTGTACCTCTTATACAAGAGATTTAAAAAAATCAACCAACAGAGAACCCGAAAGGGAGAGTTTTTTTACATTAATTAGAGAGATGCGGGTATGTGACAGTGAGAGATATTTTAGGTATTTTAGAATGACAGGTGAAATGACAATCTTTTAAGGCTGTATGGCTTTCCAATCGCAAGGTTGTAGGTGACGTCATTACAACTTGTCACACACGGCTGGAGACCCTCAATTCAGAGCAGAAATGATGTCGGTCTGAAAGCTTTGTACTCCTAAAGTAACATTTAAACCATTAGTCAAAAGCAGTGGTCTTTATATTGTTGTTTTTGACGTACTATTTAAAAGCTGTTGTGTATGTTGATTCCCGTGAATTCTTTTTGCCACACCTCGCCTATGAAATGTAGTAAAATTTACTGAGCCAAAATCGTAGCCTTACACATAATTACAACGCTATTGAACATAGTTACAATGTACTCAACGTGTACATCTTTTTGCTTTCCTGTAGGTGAGATGGAGGAGCTGGAGGCCCAGTGGCTGACTGGCATCTGCCACCACGAGAAGAACGAAGTGATGAGCAGCCAGCTGGACGTTGACAACATGGCCGGGGTATTCTACATGCTCGCTGCGGCCATGGCCCTCAGCCTCATCACCTTCATCTGGGAGCTCCTGTTTTACTGGAAGCTCCGATTCTGCTTCACGGGAGTCTGCGACGGAACGCCTGGGTTCCTGTTCTCAATAAGCAGAGTAAGATTAATGCTACACAGTTGTCAGTGTCATTTAGGATCAGGCATCCCGGAAAACCAGCAACAAAGAGTTGTCTCTTCCTATGGTTTCCAGGAAACAAATCTCTTGCTGACCTGTTTTTTTTTTTATTGCCGGCACCTCTTCATACAGAGTCAGACATCAGAGTTTTTGTTTTGTGTTTGTTTTATGAAATGGAGAATTAATTGTTCAGACTGATCCAGGTCTGTACTTTTAATCAGGTCAGCGTTTCAGTTGTATGCATCAGCTTTGATCAAGACACTGTTAATGAAGGCTAATTAATGTAACTGAAACAATTTAAATAATTTATTAAAGCAGTGGGATTACTGTTTGTTTGGAGATATTTGATTAGGATATTGCTGATTTAAGAGTGCTAGATTCTATTAGGGTGAGAAATTCAAAGCAACTGGGGTTCAGAATTGTTAACACTGTAATGTATTTTCAGTATATTTTATGTCGGGGCAGCGATACCTTTACAAGTCTTTTATATATATATATATATATATATATATTTTTATTATTATTATTATTATTATTATTTTCTTTTCAGGGAATTTGGAGCTGTATTCATGGTATTCATATTGAAGAAAAGAAAAAGTCCTCTGACTTGGACTTCAGCAGTCCACATGCCAACATGTTGAAGTTAATTAAGTCAGCCAAAAACATGACCAACATGACAAACCTGAGCTCATCAAGGATCAATTCTCCCAAGCGAACCTCCGACTTCAGTCACAGAGGGTCCCTGATGATGGACATGGTGGGTGACAAAGGAAACTTCCACTTCGCTGACAACCGGAGCTACCCTGCAAAAGAGGCTCTCTACCCTGACAACGTGAGCGACCTGCAGTCGTTTATGGGAAACCGGCACAAAGACATCTTAAACAACTACATCTTTCAGAGCCAGCACCCCCTGACTCTGAACGAGTCCAATCCCAACACCGTGGAGGTGGCTGTCAGCGCTGAGACCGCCCCAGCCAACCCCAAGCCCCGGCAGCTTTGGAAGAAGTCTGTGGAGACACTGCGGCAAAATCCGGGGTCCGTGCAAGAGCCTCTCCCGGTCGACCCGAGGCATTCCATTAAAAGCCAGCGGTACCTGCCAGAAGAGGCTGCTCATTCTGATGTGTCTGACTGCTCGAGCAGAGCTGCTTCCTACAAGGACCCAGATAACAACCAGAAGCACCACAAGCCCAAGGACAATTTAAAAAAAAGATCGATGACATCAAAATACCCTAGGGACTGCAGCGAAGTGGAGCTGTCCTACTTAAAGAGCAAGCAGAGCGGCTCCACACGCGAAAAGATTTACACCATTGACGCTGAAAGGGAGCTGGGTTCGCATGGAGACCAGCACCTTTTTAGAGAAAACAGGCTGCCGGAGGACTTGGAGTACCCCTCCGAAATGTACCAGGATCACAACGACAACTACAGGAAACCAGAACCCATCATCCATCTCAGCAGCAGCCCCCTTCACCCCCAAGAGATCATCCCCAACAATGAAAACAAGTACAGTCTGTATTCCAAGCACTACAGCTTGAATGTCAGCCCTCACGAGGCAAACGACAGGTACAAACAGACTCACTGCCGGAGCTGTCTTTCCAAGGTACCAAATTACTCGGGGCATTTTGCCGTCAGGTCTCCTTACAACCGCTGCGAAGCCTGCGTGCACATGGGCAACCTGTACGACATCAGAGAAGATCAAATGCTGCAGGAAGCCCTGAACCCCATGCTGCAGGGATCCCTGAACCCCATGCTGCAGGACGAAATGTTTGGCCAGCACTGGCCCCAGAATGATGGGCCGCAGGTGCAGAAGAGGAATAGACTGAGGTTGAGCAGACAGCATTCCTTTGACAATATCCTGGAGAAGCCCAGGGAGATGGACCTGGGCCGGCCGGCGAGGAGCGTGAGTTTGAAGGAGAAGGACAGGCTTCTCGAGGACAGCCCTTATGCAAACATGTTTAATCTCAAACCAGACAAGCTGTTCGACAGCAAGCCCACCTTCTTCAACCACAACCTGGAGGAGAGCAAACGCAGTAAGTCCCTTTATCCCGACCGCAGCTCAGAGAACCCTTTCCTCCACTCCTTCCAAGAAGAACAGCGCTTGGTCCATGGCAGAAGCTCCTCTGACATTTATAAACAATCGGCGCCAGCCAAGTTGAGGAATGACAACAACTTTAGGTCTTCGGTGAAGTCGACAGCCTCGTACTGTTCTCGGGATGGTCGAATACCTAATGACATGTGCATTTCAGAGCATCTTATGCCTTATGTAGCAAATAAGACTAGCGCATACTCCACTCCCAGGGTTCTGAATTCTTGCAGCAATAGATGTGTGTACAAGAAAATGCCTAGTATCGAGTCAGATGTTTAAGTCTTCATTCATCCAGTTCTATATTATTCAACCTTAGGATGCCATAGTCACCGACATCTAAAGCAAAAAGTACCCAAAAAAAAGGCTTGATGAATAAAATAATAATAATGGCTGCATCATTGTCTAACTTTCATATTCTGCACTTCCAGGTTATTTTAATTTACAAATAAGTTAACGCCATCCATTGCTTGCCAAAGGTTTTGAGTGTTTTCAGTTATCAACCTGGTAAGATGTTTTGGACTTGAGATATATGAAAAGATAAGAGAATCTGGTTGTTTTTTTTTTTTCCAGCTGCCATGACAGCCCCATGTCTTCCTAAAATGCTGAACTACCTAAACATCAGATGGACGTTTCTTCCAAGTCAAGGTGGCTTAAAATAAATAAATACCATTGAATGGTAGCAGAAGCTGTCCTGGTTAATGTATGTCCACTCAATGTTGGGCTTGTATAATGTGAAGTATGTGAGAATGGGAGATGTCAATCTGCAGTCAGACAGGTTTGGTGTGCAATGAGTTTTATAGTTGCAGCTGGCAATGTAGAGTGAAACCAAGGTTTACAGTGACTAGGTACAAAGAGAACTCAATACACTTGTAGATCATAGCAACTTTGCTTTTCTTGTATTATTCTAGATGTATGATTTTGGCATTTTAATTCCTATTTAAGATGGTTTAGCATTTAGAAAAAAAAATGTAATAGCACACTTAAAACCATTTGTTACCATCTTGTCTTTGTTTTTTTTAGTTTTTTTTAAATAATTGTTTCTAATAACAATCAGGAATAGATTTTGCATGTGTTATTTTGATATCAGAAGAATGTGTTTACATGAAGAGGATGGCTAATGAAAGAACGGATTCCAGTGCAAGCTTCACTTGGCCTGTTGCGTCTTGCTTTCAATTAAAAACAGCAACAGTTCAAATCCCGACTCACTCCCTGACTCATTGTGTGACCCTGAGCAAGTCACCTGACCTCCTTGTGCTCCATCATTTTTTTTAATTATGCCTAAATCCTACAATTCTAGGTGATGCTAAACTTTTGGCCACAGCTGTATGTTACATCTAAACAAATGGTTAATTGAACTATGGGTAAGCTAAAAGAGTTTTTAAAGACAGACATTTGTCTTCGATGTTGCTCTCAGACAAAACAGCAAGAGATTTACTATAAGATTAGACCAAATAGGTAGCCCTTGAATATTTGCAGTTCACATTTCTATTTTCTTTCTATTTGTTTTCCACTGTCTTCCAGGCACATGTGTTCCTGTGGCTGGTTCTTCATTGTTAAGTTATAAAGGGTAACATGTTCCCATAGCAAAGATAATGCATGGCACACCTTTCACGATATGCAGAACACAGGGCATATGTGATAAGCACAATAAGACTACACATCGACACGTTATTGTAATATTTAAGAACCATCAGAAAAGGTTCTGTGAAATAATACACTGTTTCTTTTGCACTGCGAGTGGGTTTCATTAATTTTTGGTGGGATTCATTTTCACAGCCGGGAACATCAATAAATACCAACTTTAATAACTGCCCCACATCGGCTCCCAAAAAGATTACCTGCAGAGAAAATTATTTTTGATAAGATGCATGCCTTGCTTTGAAAATTCTTTCAGCTCACCCATTGTTGAAATCAGACCTCAGGTGTACTCAGGCACACAGAGCCTAATGTAAGGTTTCAAATCCTTCTGTCAGTTGCTGTTATGATTGCGGTATGTACAGTATTTCTATATGGACAATCCTCCTAATGTTTGAACACTGCTTAAGGAAGCTTATATCAGAGCAATATGCACATATACAATATCTGATTACAGTCTTAACATATTTAATATCCCTAGAAATAGAGATGTACTTTTAACATGCAAAATGATAATGGAACAGGAAGACATTACTTGTACCAAATGTGCCCAGTTTTAGTTCAGTTTCGAACGAGAAATATTTGTAACAGGGTACACACTGAAGCGATGGAAAGGGAAACAGGTTAATGTGTCTTTGTGGGTTTGCCAGTCTGTCTTTTAATGAGGTGCCACGCTGTTGGTTATCTATCTACATATCCTAGCTCTTCTCATCTTGGCTCCTTGCAAAGCCCCTGGCTTTGCTCCGGTTTTACAAAAGTCAGCAGGCTGGAGAACCCTAAACCATGACAGCAACATTCTCGCTGGATCCCCACCTAACATCTCCCTCCAAAGATATCAAAGGACCTCTACCACTTCCATAATCGGAGAAACATCTACTGTTATTAATAGTGAATGCATACGGAAATGCTTAGAGGTCGGGCACCTGTAAATCACCTGTAAAGGAATGTACAAAGAAGTGATCATCTTTGATAAATATTTATTATAGTATAGAGTACAATTTGTATTTTCTGAATATCATAAGACGCTATGTATAGAGTTAGCACCAGATTTCTGTAGGATAAGACATTATTCACAAGTTCTTCATTTTAAAAATGACACCTTAATAGATACAGTACCTGGACTCTCCAATGGGCTGGCGACACACTCAATGTTTAGCCTTGGGTTTTTAATAAGATTAAATTATTAAATGTACATATCCTCAGCCTAATCCCAGAAGCTTGGCTCAAGCATGCCTAATTCTGTGGTACAATTTGTCTGTTTCTTTATATGATCGTTGCCCCAAGTGCAGTTGCTAAACAAGTGGTAGAGGAAGGACGATGACCCTAAATAAGGAAAACACATTGTTTTAATAAGACTTATTACAAGCAACCAACATTTTAATAAAACAAGAGTTTCTACTTCTGTTTTGTTCTTCCTTTATGTGGAACATTTGACACAGATAGATCGATATGGCTATACTTTTTCGTAGAGTCTCAGGCAGTGAACAGTTCTGTTTGATAAGACCTTGGAGAGATTTAAATGGGTATTATTTTGCTGTAAATTACATTTTTTTCAGCCTTTTTTCTTCTCTTTCTCTCGTCAGACTTCACATCCTACTTAGCTGATCTAGAATTGAGCATACATAGTTTTTTGTAATATAGTATTAATGAATGTGGAATAGAGTTAATAGTTAAAATGCTAATTATTTAAATAAGAAAATAATTAGGGTTGTAGTGCAGTGATTACATTTTGTTTGCAGACTAATATATTACTTTTCAAATGACAACAACAACAACAACAAGTAAATGATTAGTACTTTCTCATCTATAATGGATTGCTCAGCTAGGTCTCTGCTATATTCAGATGGGTTATACTCATTAACATGAATCTTCGTTAGCGGAGCGAATGGCTACCAACATAAGGAGGCTGTGTGGTCCAGTGGTTAAAGAAAAGGGGCTTGTAACCAGGTGGTCCCCGGTTCAAATCCCACGTCAGACACTGACTCATTGTGTGACCCTGAGCAAGTCACTTCACCTCCTTGTGCTCCGTCTTTCGGGTGAGACGTAGTTGTAAGTGACTCTGCAGCTGATGCATAGTTCACACACCCTAGTCTCTGTAAGTTGCCTTGGATAAAGGCATCTGCTAAATAAACAAAATAATAATGTGTCAGGTCTCAACGGATATCCATGATTAGCCACAGTAGAGGGGGAAGAAGATGGTACCGTTCAGCTCTGAGAGTTTGCAGAAGGTATCTGAGTATCTAATGAGGCAGGCTGTATCCATCCCAATTCAAAAATGGATTAATTATTCCCCAGCAGGGTCCCGCCATTCCCTAATGCAGTTCAATACCGTTTTGGTTTTTTTTCAAGATTTCAAGTCGTTTGGCAATACATGTGTAAAATGTATTTGATTTGTTAAACAGGATGTGTGAAAGGATTTGTTACTGGAGCCCAATGTATGAATTCAGCATCCCACCCCCAAAATAAAATGCAAAAACTTCCACTGGGAATAGTTGGAATAGTTTTTTGTACAGAACCTTCTGTTATATTTTCGTGTTATGGCGATGTTGCGTGCTGCAAAAAACGCTGTGTCCATCACCAACAAAGAATTTAGCGATCTTTTGCAAACACATTGTATGCAACGTGACAAACCTCACATGCACTACAAATTCACATTTGACAACAACATGTAAAATATTGCCCGGTACTCCGTTCTTTCTCTTATTGAAAATATGATTCTCGCTGAAGAAACTTTTCGGACATGGGCACTGGTTAAAAAGCAATGAACTGGATTGGGAAGTTTAAAAAAAAACAACTAAAATATCGAGGTGAATAGAAGACACCTGGTGACACAGGGTGAACACCACAGCACTACGTGCTGTTTCTTACAGTATAAATGGTTGCATGTACAGTATTTTTAAAATGCTGCTGGATTACTTCCACTTGTAATAGATGAAAAAGCTGTACCTCTGGTATTGTGTACAAAAAAAAAAAAATACTAATTCTAGATTATAGAGGATGCGCATTAGGGGAAGCACTAGTGGTTCGTTGTTGAATATCTCACTTTCTCTTGTGTGCATTGCTTTTGTATTTTTACGTAGCTATTTAAAATAAAAATTCTTTTATGAAGATGTTTTATACTTAGGCTGTGGTGGGACTAGTTATCACTAAGATATGTGACCTATAGCCTAAAAGATAAAGGTTTAGTAATAAAGCATTATCATGTGTGTATGTATAACAATGTCTTAAGAACTTTAGTTCTGATTTATCACAGATACGAAGCTGACACAAACCTTCTTGCATTGATTGAATAATTTCCGCTTTTGCCTAACTGCATGAGAAAGTACTAATCCAGCGGGACAATTTTTTTTTTTTGTTACATGAGCTGGAATTCCAACTGCAATTCCCTGAATTACATCTGGTCCAATTTTTTTGTGACATAAAATATAGACTAGTTACCATGGTTGTCTTTGAGCTGTGCTGTGTTATTCTCATTTGTGTATATGTAGAACATGCTAAGGGAATGGGGTTTGGATGTTTCTCGTGAACTGTACATATTATCACTGAAAGAAATGTGCCAACAAGATGTAAAAATGTAAATAAGTACAAGTTTCATTTTTCTAATAAAGGCTCTTTCTGCCACTTTATATGAATACTATATGTATAGGTGACTGCTTATGATAACTCTTGTGAAAATACCATTGCTCTTCATAGCCTCTTATGAATGTCAATATGTTAGCGAATGCCCTACAGAAGGAGATCTGTTCAAAAATAACCTTTTATTTATTAGGCTTTAAACCTTTTATTTATTTTTTTTATAGACAATTTCCTTCAGCAAAGACCCTTACGTGTAATTTAGCCCTTGAAAACTACCGAGGCAAGGCAGAGAACATTAAGAATCTCATTTCCTCTGTCAGGACCATGCTTCCTAAAGCGAAACAACAAGCACTGGGGTTTAACATAGTCATCTGTTCAGCTCCAGCCACAACCTGCCTCTTTGTCTTCAGTTTTTCCACTTTTAATAAAACAGAAACAATCTTGTACTTCGATTTTGGAAGCTGCAGAAGCCGTGAATATGAATTCTGTACTTTACTACATGCTGTACAGCCCTTTCTACCGATGTGTCCATAACTCATAATTCAAACCCAACATATGTTTGTCATTTGCAATCCACTGTTGACTTCTCGTGGTCACAACTAGACACATTATTCCAAGCATTCTACAGTGTAAATATTACAATCACTTCCCTAGATTTCTTGGCTCTCCTTTTTGACAAGGTAAGAGTTCATCAAACCACCACCAATTCATAAGGACCAGTGGAACTAGCACCTCTCCTCCTCCCTCTTCTTCATCAATACATAGCCACATGGTGAGATCAATAAGCGTATGATTGATCCTTCTAGCTGGGTATCTGAAAGAAGGCAAAAACAATATTTTATTTCAGATTGCAGAAGTGGCTGCCAGCAGAGCAGTAACTCAGCAAACCTGCAATCGGTGGCTGTGTCTGCGCATGCAGCTTATTTAAAAGCAAAATTCCAAGCTTATAAAAAAATAATGCATGTTTAAACCCTTAATATTATATTAAAGATGGAATTAGAATATCCATTTGTTGAAATTAACAGGCCTCTTTGGTATCTGAGTTCAAGCCAGCCTGTCCCAGGTGGTGTCCTCACGGGGGGGGGCGGGGGTTTTCAGTGCTCACAGTAAGGGAGAGTCAAACAGTAAACATGCCTGTGCAGCTTTAATACTAATAGGAAAGTAACTGGACCTTAGCTGGAGAAATCAAGGACTGCTGCAGTGCCGTACAGTCAACATGACGAGTAAGAACTGCATAGGAGTATGTAGGTCATCCTATCCTCAGGCGTTAGCTGCTGTTCTTTTTTAAGAAGTATTGTGTCTTTGAGATTCTGCATGTGTCCTGGCACCCTAATTGAGGCTTCCGCACACAGCTTAAAAGAACAATACACTGCAATATGTATCTTTAGCATCAAGTACTGAATGTTAAATTATTATTACTGGGTATGTTTGTATGTTTTTTTTTTTCATGAAGGAAGGCTGTTTCTTTCTTCTGGAGACAGGATCTGTGAATATCGATTCCTAAAAGGCAGGGTTCAGGCAGCTGTAAAACATGCAGTGTTAGCAGAAGTGGAGCTGTGTGCAGTAGATATGATTTAAACATCTGGCCGTTGGTTGCATTGCTTACCTGCTTGTGAAACTGCCTTCGCATTAGATGTGGGAGAGATGGAAAAATGGGGATAACTAAGTCAGCTTTTTTGGTCTAATCTGGACTATCTACCACTTGAATTACTTAAAAGGGTGCAATAAATCATTGCATGCCCGAGCGCTTCCAAGCAGTATTGAAGTTGCAATGAATTACTTTTGCCAACTGGCTGAGCAATGCATGCCCCAGATGGATTGTTTTCTGTAGTGGATGTACAGTATACTGATAAAACAAACGACCGTCATGTCATGGATTTTCCTTCCCGTTAAAGTTGTTGCTACTTTTGTACAAAACAAAACGCCAGTGCTGTTAAACTGTATGAAATGCTTGGGTCCAACTGTTTGTTTGCAAAATTGAAGTTGTATTTAGGTTTGGATAGATGACCAGCATGGGGTCCTCTTATTTTAATGGAAGTTGACATTTTGCGGGACACCTGCTACCAGGAAGTAATGTTCACTATGAAAGCAGCAACACACCACCTGACTGTATAGGAAATGGATAGTGCTGATTGAAGGGAGATCGTTCGAGGAACCATAAGTAAGCAGTGTGGTCCAGTGGTTAAAGTCCAGGGCTTGTAACCAGAAAGTCACTTGTTCAAATCCCACCTCTGCCACTGACTGACTGACTCACTGTGTGACCCTGAGCAAGTCACCTAACCTCCTTGAGCTCCATCCTGCGGGTGAGATGTTAAATCAATGTCCTATTGTAAGTGACTCTGCATATAATGTGCAGTTCACAGCCTACCTCTGCAAAGCGCTTTGTGATGGTGGTCCACTATGAAAGGTGCTACATAAAGATATTATTATTATTATTCAAACCCAAGCCTCCCAGTTCCTATTCAGATCTATTACTCAAACCCAACAGCTGACGTTGGTTAGTGCATCATTGGTTATCGTATCAAAGCGTGGAGTTCTTTGGAGGTCATGGCTGCAATGTCAAGTTCTCCAGACAGCATGAATAAACACAAGAGAGAAAGGAAATCACTTTACTTTTCATTAAGCTGCTCCCATGCTCTCATACATTCAGCAGAAACACAGAATTATTCAGACTTAAAATGGACTATTGAAGCATTACTATCTCTTCTAGGGTAATAGGTATGGCAATGTATTCATGCGATTGCTGCCTGGATATCAACAGTGATCAATCAGATTGTATTTTTTAGTTTTTTTTGCAATGGTTAAGGTAGACTCTGATAAGCCACTCCGCAGCAGGGAAACAGCTGAGTATTTAAATAACCCAAAGTCCTTACGAATTACATTGTGCTGGGGTTATTATTGTAGGGTGTTTGTGCTTCTTTTAGATGATTTTAGTTACTCCAAACTCAATTTGTGCCAGTTTTCTTATTTTTGTAAGCTTTTCTTCCTTTGCATTTGACCGGCATAACTGAGTACTAAACATTGCTCCCTCTTCTATAATGATTTCATTTGCACATGTCCTTCTGTAATAAACATGTAATAAACAGCATGTGTTATAAAGTCTGAAGCTATCCGCTGGTAATGTCATTATTGTAATAAGTTTATTCCTTGTTAATCAGCTCTTGCAGTAGCACTGGATTGTCACTTTGATTCTGTTCTGCCGGAGTAGAGAGAATATAATGGATGGAAGGGTTTTTAGGTGTGTGTAAACTGCAGAGGGATACTTCAGTAACCTTGTACTGTTATTAGATCGAATAAGCCAAGCGGTGATTCAGGCAGGGATCTCACTTTTAACCTTAGGTCAAATCACGGAAACATCAGGCATATTCCAGGTGCTTCCAATGCTCTGAACAAATCGCTCAGTCGAATAGCTGGCATCTTATTTGTCTTTCAATAAACAAGCGATGCCAAAGAGTGTAGTGTGAAAATATGTATACTGTAGTAATGATGTCCAGTCTAAGCTTTAATAAATAATCTATTGCATGAGTTTCCTGACTGAATAAGTAGATCACTAGTCAAACTGGCTCTAACTGGGAGCTAACCTTGATGGCTCCTATGTCATTAATAACAATAATGCACATTAGTTGATGCTATATAAAGAAAAAGGAAACCGATAAGCCCATTAGATCTATACTTATGCATGTATCTATTACTCAGTACAAATCATAATGAATGCCATCATCAGTAATGGATCATTTCAATTTACATTTAGAACGAGAAAGGTTGCTTCAACCTTGACCCTAGTCGCATGCTGGTTTTTCTTCCTGTTTTGACTATGATCGATCATTTTAAACAACAATCAAAGTTACGCAATCTTCCCTCGAGCACACCAGTAATAATCATTGGATCCCATCGGACATGCTCATCAATCAGCTGTGTGTGAGGTCAGAGGGTGTGGGGCACATAGGGTCCAGACTGCTTTATGGCTGCACAGCAGGTCGAAGCAAAAAAAAATGATATTTTGCATAAACGAATTTTACATGGAAACAAACCTGTATAAACCCTCTCACCCGTGTGGAACATGAACCTGGAGAATGGCAAAGTCCACTTAGTTTCTCCATGGCCCACGCCCAGCAAAATGAGAGACAGGCTCCATCTACCCACTCTCATTCAAATCATGGTAGTCATAGAAGGAGAAGTTTGTGTTCCTGTTTGTAAACATAATGATTTCTCCTGTCCCTGCAGCTATTTCCCTTTAAAAAAAAGGAAGAAAAAAAAACAACTCATGGGCAATACTATTGTTAGGCTGCTTGCACAAATTCAGAGAAAATGAAAATGAATTATGTCTTTAAAAAAATCTGAATATCGAGTGAAAAACAGTTGAAGACTGTCACACCTTGCTGATTTGACTGTACCTGCGACAATATGTCACGGATAGTCTGCTAGTGGAATGGGTTCCCCCAGCAGGAGGTGATAGTGCTGACATCATAAAAGCTGAAGCTAAGTGCTTGACTGTCATCTCAGCTGATTGGCTGTGCCCAATTGATTTGATACCATGTTTTGAGGTAGCCCAGGGCCCAAGAATTTGCATTATTGGGGCAATGTGATGAGGGTAGGACCTTTCTCCCCTCCTTCCCTTCTCCCCTCCTCTACCAATGATCTGGAAAGCGCTCCACTGTGATGTTAATGGTTTTCACTGATTGTACTGCCTATATGATGTAATGCAAAAAATAAAGCGAATATATATTATTTGTTTGTTTTAAAAAAATATACACTGCTGTGCAAAAGCATTTGTCTACCGTGATGCCTTATGAACATCAACAATTTTGTTGAGTGAAATAGCTTGCATTACTCGATTTTCAAGGTGTGGTATCTGAAGCATAATCAACAAGTACAGAGAAACATCATCTGTAATTGACAAACCCAGAATTGGTAGACCCAAAAAGCTGTCTAACAGGGATGAGCAATACTTGAAGATAATATCTTTCAGGAATAGAAAGAAGACAAGCGTTGAATTGACAACAGAACTGGCAGAAGGCACAGGTGTCGTTGTCCATCCATCAACAGTCCAAGGCACCTTTGACCATTGTTCCATAGTCCAGTTTCTGTGTTCTGTGTTCATATTTTAGCCTTTTAGTCTTATTCCCCTTTCTTAACAGTGGTTTTCTTACTGCAACACATCCTTTAAGTCCTGATTTCAAGAGTGACCTTCGTACTGTTGATTTGATGGACAACGACACCTGTGCCTTCTGCCAGTTTTGCACAGCAGTGTATATTTTTTGATATAGTTCAGCCATTTTATTATCTCCTTTGACAGGCCAACTGCACACTTAAACTACTTTTAGAAAAGTGTATTGAATTAACAGAGCTTCTTTATGTTCCTGCACTCCTGAAAAGGGATTGATTACAACCCCTTTAAAAAGAACTGCATTTCATCAATGCATTCTATAAGTTTATACTTCCCTGGGAACTGCTAACAATTAAATATGCAGATGTACTGTGTTGTTTAATTAAGATCCAGCAAGATGGAAATTGTGATGCTCTGCATATTCTGGAGAGATTGAATAGCTATGCAAGCTTAGGCTCTGAGCTTGGTTGAATGAGCTTTAATCTTCTCTCCAGGGTTTTTTCTGCTGTTTCATAACAGTACAGTATGCGCTTCACAATTCATGCAGATAGCCTTTGCTTTAATATTGGAAAACACAATTTCTCTTATGAAATAAAGAGGCTCTTATCTCTACTTCTTTGAAGGTACTGTCTAAACCTCTATAAAGTAGTGAGAGACTTTTTTTATCCAGTTACTCTACTTCAGGATGTGAAGCCCTGTCATCATTTTGTGAGCGAGCATTCTGTGGTGTGTACTGTAGCAAGGCATGGTAGAAATATGCTGAAGGGGGTTAGTATAGGATTAGTTTACGGATCCCATTGAAGGTTTGTCTTGTTTTTCAAATGTCCGAAATTCAAGTGCTGGTCCAACTAAGTTTGAAACAGAGTGATTTTGTGTTCTTATTTGAACCTTGTGTAAAAGATCCGCCCTCACCGCGGTTCGTTGCCCCTTTAAAAACACTGACCCAGCACACGCAAATGGATTTTTGAAGCGCGGTTGCGCTATTTTTAATTAACACACACACAAAACAAAATAAACAAAACAAACACCTAGCTCTTCTTTGAGCAATAACTAAAACAAAACAGGAACCTAAATTAAACAACAGGACAGCTAAGCTGTTTACCTGCATCAAAATACACAGAACAGCACACACAAAAAAGGACTCTCTACCTTTTTCTTTTAACTTACGGCTGTACCCACACACCAGCACAGTCGGGCTTCTACCCTCTTCAGCAGCCGCCCAGAGCAGACTGACTGCTCTCCTTTTAAACCCTGCACCTGGCTCTAATTTTCAATAATAGCCAGGTGCAGGTAATGATTAAACAATAAAACAATCAAACAATTAAACAAAACAATTAACACAAATTAAACAATTAACAAAACAAACCAAAAATCTGCCTTACGCACATGTTTTTCTATAGGGAGGAATTAACCCCCTCCCTGCTGTCTCACACTTGTTACAACACAAATCTGCTCGAGACAGCAGTTACCTCAATCTCATCAGTTCATGTTGTTGGCTTGTCTCCTACCCTTTTCCAATTCTTGCTTGTTCCTGAATGCTGGTGGAATGAGAATCCCCTCTCCTGTCAGGTGATGTGGCACACAGGCATTTGCATGAAAATACCAAGCATCGGGTACGGAGCTGCGGTGCTAGTCTGTTCCTCTGTGCCCCTCAACTCCACAACCAACTCTTGAGATAATCCCTACTGAAGTTGCCATAGTTAGGGGTCATGACCTGTGAGGCCTAGCTAAAAAAAAATGGCGTAGAGTTTGCTCTGGATAGTTCTGGCTCCAACAATAAACGCTTTGTTGAATGGAATCAAAACTCTGCGTGTGGGGGTTCCTTATACTTTATTCCTCCACCCTGGAATCACCACTCTCCACAATAGTTTATTAACATTTCCATAGATGCCGCACAATGAATTAACAACCCTACACCGTGGTTTTATGTTGACAATTTCTGAACAAATAAATGCATTTATGACAACTAGTCAACATGCCCTGATATGCTGCTTCCTGAACGCTGCTCCCTGTCGTATACCCCTAACCCATCAGAACCCCATTGGAACAGCACAGCTCTGTTTGTAATGCTGCATTGTGTGGGGTCCGCGTCTCCTCTTACACAGTAAACACTGCATGCATTATTATTATTATTATTTATTTCTTAGCAGACGCCCTTATCCAGGGCGACTTACAGTCGCAAACAAAAAATACATTTCAAGAATCACAGTGCATTGTGACGTATTAGTGGTAGAATTCTGTTTCCCCGGAGCTATATTACATAAGAGCTTCTATTTTCTTTCGCATTGGTGATTTACTCCATGCATGATACTGCTCTTTTTTTTTGTCTGCATGAATCATTATTTAAATTTTTATGGCCGTGTTTTTTAACTAATTTAGAGCCAGCCAAATTGCCCATAACTCCACCTGATTTATATGGAGCATTGACTGCCAGCTGTTCCAAGATACCCCCTCCATCTGCTCCCGGATGCGGGCTCCTGCTCCTCGTCTGTAGGGAAGCATGAGGTAACCCAGTTAGCTTACATGCACAGAGCTCATAAAGGGACCCCTTCTAGTGCTGTTTGGAACTGCATTCATCCCACCAAGGTGAAAACATGAGTGCTGATGAGCTCAGATACAAGATGTTTATTAATACATTGTGATAGTAACAATGATAAACAATGATATGGCACGCTATAGACAGGATATTTTCAAAGCCCCTGTTTTCACTCTTACTTACCAGTGATGCAACAATGTCCCTTATCAGCATGATGTAAGTTTGTTGATGTAGATTAAAGATTAACAGTGACCTTTCTTTTTTTTTTTGCTAGAAAGTTCAGTGCATACAGAACGTGGTCTTTAAAATTATTAAAATGCTTAAAGTCAAATCATTTTGTGCATGAAAATAAATCATCCTCTAATTGGTGCTAGCTGTCATCAAGTACAGGGGTGTGGACATTGCAAACTCTGTGGTTTTAGGGAGGTGCCGAATAAGAATGAAATACATTACTGACAGTTGACTGGCGATCCCCTTTTCCATCAGTGTTAACCATGGAGACACGCAGGGTTCAGTTTGAGAGTGTCTGGCTCTGTTTAAAAACGAATCAAAAGTATTATTTTGGCAGACCATTCTCACTATGCGCTGTTATTTTTAGATCTAACGTGGCTGGAGTCATTTATGCGGCCTCAGGATTAGATGGGCTACAAAGCACGTCTTATTAATTTTATTTTGCAATTAAATACTTTTTTTTAATATATGTTATATATAGTATTATATTAAGTACACATAATATTAGAACCCAGGCATATTTTAATGACAGCAAACATTAAAAGAGGGATTCTTTTATACACCTCTGTCTGTCCTGTGGCTTTTGCATGTGACAGCTTGAAGAGAATGTTCCAATATAGCAACGTTTTTGCATTAAAAACCTGCATGCAATTTTGAGAAGGTCTCTTGTTCATACCTCATAATCTTGTCAACAAATAATCTTGAGGATTTAAGCTGGCTCTGGAGAGGTGGTGTGGGCTATCTAGCTGTGGGGAATTTATCAAGCGAATGGTCTCATCAGCATAGCCTAAAAGAGATTTAAAATAATCCCATTTATTGACATTAAAAACCAAATCCTATATCAAAACTGGCACCCAACAGGAACCAGGAATATACAGAGTATTATATTGTTTTGCGAGTGCAGCATAGATTTCCACATCTACTCTCTCTGCACTGCAGCAGATAGGGTCAGTCTGCATGTAACCTTACTCTATATATTGTGGGATAATGTACTTGAGAACAATGTTTGCTGAATGCCCTCACGTCCCCAAGTTGTGCCACTCAGTAGCTTTATCTAATGGAACATGGTGCCGGGGTGTCAGGACTGATAAACTGACATCACAAGCTCAGTTTAATGAGTAAGCAGCTTTGAATGACCTTATAATCATTGTGATGTTGGAAACCGTGCCGAATGGGAGTGATCGCTCTTAATAATATGTTTTATTGCTGTTTTTCATATCGCTTGGATGCTCTGAGCTGTTTATGCTTCCCTTGAAAACACCCTGCTTCCCGGCAAGCATGAGCAGTCAGTACGGCCGTGAGTACCTTATCCTCTAATGAAATATGTGCGTCATACAGTATTGGAAACGGGAATAAAGAAATAATTGCATGTAATCAGCTAGCGTATTATACAACTGGACTCTATCATTCACAGCTGCTGCGTTTTCTGATTGCTATGATCTCTGTAATTGCATCCACCTCCACTTCACTCTTAACCCTCTGGACTTTGCTCCGGTCATTGTAGAGCTTTTTTTTCTCTCTTTGTAAGAATTCCTTGGACTTTTAATAGATTTAGTCAAATCATCAAGTATAGCGAATGCTGTTTAGATCCCTGTGTGAGCTTGTGACTGTGATCTCGCCTGTCCCTCTGGGAGCAGGGATTCAAGGCTACTGTCACACCCACCAGCGCTCATTAAGACATCCATAAGCACTGGAGGGAACATTACTGGAGGAGTGAAATAAAGTCTTCATTTTAAAAGAGCTATACAGATTGAAGTCATTAGAATACTGCAATAGACCTTGCCATAGCTGTCAAGTGTAAGCAGCCTTCCAGGCAGGTATGATGTCGCAGAATTGCATGTGCAATGCATTTCTATTTGCTTGTAAGCTGGTGAATGAAAAGCACTTTTTAAATGCAGCACATGCCAGGGAGAGTGCAAGGCTGAAGCCCATGTGTCTGAGCCAAGCTAGATTGGATTAAATTCTATCAAGAGGGATCTTTCCAGCCTTTGGCAAATCGGGTAATTGAAAAGAGAAGGAAAGGAGGGGCCGCTGCAGTTGAACCATTGACTCAGAGTAAGCGTGTCGGGTTTCAGGGCAAGGGGGCTTTATTATTTGAATCAGAGATCACTGTCTGTGGCCTCAACCTTGTCACAGCTAAAAAAAAAGTCATTTGATTTCCCCACAAGCTCTCTGTTTAAAAACTATTGAAAAATAGTGTTTCAACAAATTATCTGTTATTTCACTGTCAAAAACTCAATTTTCTGGATTGAGTAATCCATTAAGTTTTTGCTTCTTGTTTTGATTCATTGAGAATAGTGCAGGAGTGCAATGTAAAACGAGTGCGTGTTCACACGTGTTCATGAGCTCTGTGCTAATTAAGTGCCCTGCGGTTACTGTTAATAAATCAAAATAAATGCTTTGCTTACTGAAGGAGAACATTAATGGCATACTGAAATAAATGTTTTAATGATATTTAAAAAAAACAAAAATGTAATGAACAACATCAATGGTTTTAATTAGAATGTCACATCTCCAAATGACAATTGTGCCTAAAGCAAGAGTCCACATTGCATAGAGAGAGCAGAATCTAGCCACTGCTCTCCAGCCCTGTCACCTCTCCCCCCTCCAGATAAGAGCTTTAAAACTAACATAAAACACTTAACGAAACAGGTGGAATCTGCTGAAAACACTACTTTGGATAGCCAGCTTAATTGCTGCTAATGCAGAGTTCATATAGTTCATGCTAATTTTGCAGTTCCTGGGTGATGGAATAACCCACATTATCTTAATTGAATTTCATGAGTTCAAATTTTGCCATTTCAAATGTATTATCTGAGCCATCTTAATAAATTTAAAACAGAATGTTTTAATAAAGCAGGTTTTAGGGTGGTGCTTAGCACACAGTTTTGAAAAAAAACTGAATCTTAATTAATGTAACTATTAAAAAATGCACCATAAGGGCTAATGGAGAACTCTATAATCTTGGTGTAAATATAAATGCATTGAGAACTGGTGGCACTTCATCTGGGTAAGAATCACTGTCAAGCTGGCCTGTTATCATGCCTCAAACACACAAACACATTCCTACATAATTACAAAAAGCTTGGTGTCTAAGTGTACATTTGGCATCATCAGTAGAGACCATTACAAATGCATTACAAATCAAGCAAGCGTCGTGCACATTGTAAAGCAGGGCAGGACATCTGGCTTGGAGACAGGCTGACAGATGGACTGGAATGTGAACAGAACAGTGACATCGGGACTGGGACCCAGAATCATGGAAAATGAACAAGAAAAAAAACTAAAAAGACCTGAAGTGCAAACCTCTGAAGGGATCCCAGGGTCACGAAGGAATTGCAACTGAACATTTGACGTCTGTGCGCCACACACGGCCTCCTCACTGTGTACTCCCGTGTGGTATGTGGTAGGGACTGACGATCAAACCCTGACATCCAGGCTCAGAAACCAACACGCCCCTTCTGAGACAGGCTACCCCGGCTGTTCTTTAGTTCATAACCCTGCAAAAGCACAAAGGCCAAGGCTGAGCCCTCTGTGGAGCACCAGCCCAGATCAGCAACGTGCCGTGTTCCGGCCGGCTACACTGGTCTTGAACTGTCCTTGTACTGGCCTTGAACTGGCCTTGTACTGGCTCTTCTTTCTGTTTGAAGAGTGTCTGTAATAGCACGAGGATGTCATGGAAATAGAAGAGAAGGTGAGCCAAAAATAGATTCTGTTATACCCGATGCGCTTGAACTACATCTCAAAAAGGGGAGCATTTTAATCTGTAGAGAAAACTAGTTTGGAAGCTCCTGCAGATTGATCTGTGAAAAACGGATGTCATGCTGACCTTATGCTTCACCCCAATCAATCTGCTGCTAATTATATGTATGCGGAGGGCTTGATTCTTTGGCTGAGGAAAAGAGGGCAAGATTAGAGGAAATGCAATATCCATTCCTCCCCTGCTTCTCTGAGAGAATAAGTCAGAGCATAGTACAGAGAAAGAAGCAAGGAGAAGAGGGATCAGGAGCATCACTGAGGAATTTCCATAGTACCAGCTACACATTCAAATAGGGTTCTTCCAAATGCATGTTCAATACATTGACTAATTGACTACATTAGTACTGTCCTATAGTATCAGTTGCTGTATATGCCGTATTGGCGAATGGCATGCTTAACTGTGCCACCAACCCTGAGCTTTCCTCTAGGGCTATCACCCCGAACACCATCTGGTGCCTAGGGCTCCAAACCCACGTCTTTGTTATTACACAGTTATAGATGAATAGCGCTGCAAGCAAAGCCATCAATGTAAGTGTCTTACTACACTGTAAGTACATGTAATAACACCGTAAAAATGTATAATCAGTTGTGCAGTTACAATACAACAACGTGTTTAATCACAAAATGGAAAATACCGTTAGCTGATAGCGTCTTTTGTAATTGCACTGCATTTACATGTGGTTGTATGTGTTCAATATAATTACTTTGTATCCACGAGTACAGTGTAACTACCGTGTAGTAAGAGACTTCATTTAAAGCTTATGTCAAACATAAGAAATGTCTTGTCAAGAAGAGTTGTTCTTTTCTTCATTCCTCCTGATAAAAACAGGACAAAAGATGAACGCAAACCTTCACAAGCAGAGTTCTAAAAGAAAGAAAAAAAGGAAAAAGGCAGTTGCTTCCACAAGTTGACTCTATTTGGCATTAAGCAGGATCCATGCCCATTGGTACAAGATCATCCATGCAAACACACCCAGCAACGTGCTGCCTCAGGGGCTTTGCTTTCACTAGAGCTCATTAGGGACACACTGCAGAGCTGGCTCGCAAGGGTTAGCATTGCCACGGGGGAAGCTGCTGTACCACTGCACTGTACTCCAGAGCTGTTCTCTGACCAGCTTGGTAAACGAAGCACTACTATTTCACAATGTGTAGAGTGTATTCAATGACAAATCCTCACGTGAATGGCTTTCTATTGGAAGGGAAATGTGTTTCGACATCAAATCATAAACATTAGACAGTTCCGACTTGAAGTCGGGCTGAGAGCAAAAAATGATAGAAGACAGTGAGTCATGAAAGTGATGGATCTACATGAAGCAAACCTGGCACATCCCCATGCCCAGTGCAATAATCAACGCTCCAAGGAAATATTGTGCCGTGACTGGGGGGTAATATACTGTAGTGTGTGGATCAGAGAATCCAGCCATGTCAACTATACATCTCACAATGCACAGTAGACTCTATAGAGATGAAAGAAGAAAGAGGCTAAATCTGAAAATTGAATCAGCTACATGTAGCGATGTACTTATCAGTGCCTATTTTGTACAACATTTGCTCAGTTGTTACCAGACACAAGGGGCAGCTTAGTGGCTGGAAGGAGAAGATCCATTATGGTCCTGAGTAGTTTCTTGTTAGTTGTATAAAGCCAAAATTGTTTGATTCTTTTTTTGGAAATAATGGGGAGGCAATGTTGCCCTCAAAATCAGACCCATTAACTACGAAAAAAAAGATTCTAAGAATTGAATGCGTGGCTGCATGTACAGTACACTGGCTTGCTTGGGAGCTGTGTGTAAATGCAATTAGGGTTCATTTCTGTAGGCTGTAGTATTTTTTAACTCAAAAGAACAAAAGATAAAAGAGGCGGAAGTATGCTATTAGAGAACATGAAAGAAAGATTTAGTGATTCATAGGAAGTCAGGCACCAGTGTGTCAAAAATACACAATGACATTTACCTGATGAACAAAACAGAGTGGCAGATGATGCGAGTGAATTGACAATGATGTCACAATCAATAGAAATACATAACGGAACACGCAGACACCAAAGACAGCAGCTGTCTTTGGGCAATAGAGGATCCAGCCCGCCAACAATATTGTTCCTTGTTTTATGCATGCAGCCTAGCCTGGAACCTGTAGAACCCTGCACATTGAAATACAAGAGTTCCGTTCAGCCCCTTTATTGTGTCATGAGTCTCATCCAATCACAAAACAAGGAGCTCCCACCTACAAGCCAATCGGTTGGAGCTTTCATGACTTTGTGCTGATAAGATGCAGGCTCTTATGTAAAAAAGGGTTATTTTGTATATTTTATTTCTACTGGTGTGTTATGCTAAGAAATAAATAATAATAATAATAATAATAATAATAATAATTAAATGAGAGCAGATGCAAAACCAAAGATTACATCTTCATACTGAAAAAAAAGCAGTTCATAATTGAATCAAGGCGTAATGTAATTCTCAGTAAAATGAATTATGTTTAATCAAGGGTCTTAATTAAATCCTTTTTTTTAATTAATAATCACAGTTGTTTGACTATAATTATGTGCAGTACAGAGCAATGAGGGTAAAGCATATAACAATTTCAAGTTTAAAATAGCACCTTCTTTAGCTGCTTTATTTACACACAGGATCGTCTGTTAACAAGGAGCTGAGGAGTTTAAAGACATTTCTGGGTTGTAATATCATAATGTATACAGACTCTTAGCACTGTGCCCTTTGCGAGCACAGAGAGTCATTTTACAGCACCTGCTACTCCGATATGTGCAGGTACTGATAAAGTGTTTATAGACTTGACAAAGCTTTGAGAATGGCCCTGCGTTTAATTGACCTTAAGAAGTCCTGTAATGAGGTGTGAAGAACGGGTCTACTGAGCCAAATAGCTGACAATAATGGCAAATACAAGCTGTGCAACATATTGAAATTCAGTGTGGCAGAATATAGGCTGGTGGGATAGAGAAAGGAGCAGGCTTGTGTCAGTATGAGTCAAAGGTTAGTAGCTAGACAAGACAGCTTTATCATCTGAGACTGTATATATCCCAAGACCCAAATTCTATGATTAAGACCCCCACTTTAAGAATTTACAATGTGTAATCAACTAGTAGCCATTTTTTGTTACCTAAAGTAACCATCTGCTCAGCTGCCAAGGTAGCTAAAACAATGCCTGTGGCAAACAATGTTTGGTGTAGGTTGCATCATGGTCACCTTATACACAGAGCCAACATTCTATCCATTATAAAGGGCTATATACAATGATGTGCATAAATGTGTATTTCATTATTTTCATTGTTATAGAACTATACTATACTCTACTATATGAACATTTTTTTAAATCTTATATTTAACATTGTGTAATTAAAGAAACTACAAAAACAATATCGCAAAAGTCTACCAGAAGCCAAAATAGTAGTACAGTATTTCAAGTCAGATTTCAATTTCAGTTTTTCATTAAGTACTATGGAAAACTACAAAGCGGTATGTAATTCAATATGTTAACGTAACATTATTCAGCAGGTTTCATTCGACTTTATGAAGCATAAAGTTTTTGATGATCTTTTATGACCTATTATAAACCTTTGAAAAACAGAGCATAAGCCAAGCTGTGCCTTCAATATCTTGTTTAAATGGCCCCACTAGACCTGGCACAGCTTCAGTGTTACTCTCTGACAGAAATTGACGAGAGGGCACCCGAGTGACATTTATCCAAGACACGCAAAAATAAACAGGATTGAACAGTAGAAATGCTAAAAGGAGCAAAGTGAAGAAGGACATTAGCTGGTCAAGCCTCGACCAGTCTGGTAGATGGATGCGCACATTCACAATGATTTTTAAGCTTTTTTTTTTTTTTCCCCAGGTCAACGTTTGACATCATTTTTCAAAAAGGAAAAAAACACATCAAAACAGAAACACCTGTGTATTAACAATAAATACATGCAATGAAAAGAAAAAGAAAGAAAAAGACACCAGCAATCTTCTGAGTGTCTGATTTGCAGTTCTGAACTACGGGGTTGTTTGCACAATGAAAAGACACAGACTATTTCATTTCCCAGTTGTTCAGAATCATTTTGTTCATTAGCAGTTGATGCAGAAATCACTGTTTAAAATGTTCTCGTGGTTTTTTTTGGGTTTTTTTAGTAATGATAGCATTGTGACTGATACAGCTCTGTGAGCTCAAGCAGAACAGGGCTGGTTGGAAATTCAGAAATTGAGAGGGGAGAACCTATACAAATATGAGATACAGAGGCTGTGTTTCAGTCTCGAGGTTTTGCTGACGGCTCTCACAAACTGCTGAGCTGTGCTTTTGCACCTTATGATGTCAACAAGTTGAAAAGAATTACTTTCAATTTCATTACTTCTCACTCATCCATCCTCTTTTATACTGATGTCTTTTCTGTTTCCGTGCCGCACACATTATAGTGTATTGTCTATTGCAAATAGGGAATATGAAGCATTTCACAGAGAAAAAGTCTCTCTCTCTCTCTCTCTCTCTCTCTCTCTCTCTCTCTCTCTCTCTCTCTCTCTCTCTCTCTCTCTCTCTCTCTCTCTATATATATATATATATATAATTCATGACAATTATTTCATAATTCTTATTCTGTTTCTGTTATACATTGTCCATGTTGAATGCAATCAGTTGTAAGAAGGTAAGGTACTGTATTAGTTCTACATCTCAAGGACAAACTCAGTAAAGGTGTCTCTTACAGGGGAGAAGTCGATAACATCACTCTATATCTGAAGAAGAAGACAGAAACACTTGGAAGTATGTTGTAAATGCTTTGGGTTCACCAGCAGTTCAGTGACTGCATGCCAGAGCATTTTAAGGCAGGCCTCTCTTGCTGATCCTCAACCAGAAATGGAAAAATATCTTTTTTTCTGATATACAATATCTAGTTTTAAGACTTTATAAAACAGATTTATAAACATTCAAGGATGGATTAAATCAAAAATTCTGCATCCATTATCTTTTTGTTCTATGGTGCTACTCAACTAAACTTTTTATACGAAATGGCATCAGTTCTGCTATTGCTTTGAAGAATGTGAAAACAGAGAATGGACCAATTTTAATTGGCTATTATGAGCTATAGCTGTATCAGATTCACAGAACTTCAAATCCAATACAAACCAAGTTTACAGAAGGGTATCCTTATTGTGTTATCGACTTTGCTTTTACAATGTGCTTGACTGGCCCAGTATTCTGCATCAAAGGCTTTTTAGCATCTCTGTGAAACAGTGACCTCCATGACTTAACTAAGCCAGTGAGATCAATTGTAAAAATGAGTCGATCAGTTCATACCACAGAACTTGACATTCTGCATTCGTGTCCAAAAAGTTTTATTGTCGTTACAATGAGCCAATTCCGAAAGAAAAAGAGGGTCCGACCTTCAAAGAACAACTGGACTGCAGCACGTCCATCAAGGGAACCTGACTTTCAAAACAAATAACCTCACAGTTTGAAAGCAAAGCTGTACCCATTGATTTGAGAATATTTTTCTTTAAAACGATGCCTGTTGTCATTATTGGTTTCTTCGTGCTGTGATGACTGAATTTAACATCAGAAGCCCTCAGTGGAGGAGGAAGTCGGTAAAAACAATTTGAAGCGCCGAGACTAATATTTGTGTAAACAGCAGCAGGCATGAAGAGTTCAATACCGATCAGCATCTGCCTGGAGACACAACACAGGCTTGTTTTATCTTTGCATCGAAAACACATCTTTGACACTAACCTCTCACTGGCTGCACACTCACATTTCACCTGTCACACTGAAGCCTCTTCACTCTCTGTGGACAATTTAACAGTGGTTAACAGATCGAAAAATGACAAGCGATAAAAATAAAGGTCCAACCTTCAAATTGGAGCTCTTTAGACATATTGCTTAATTGTTTGAGTCTGGCTTTATAAGGTAAAAAAGCTTATGAAAAATATATAGCCCGTGGTTTCTTCTTGCACAGATGATCAAACAATAACATTAAAAGGCAGAAATGTTTTTCCTCTGGATGTTGAAGCAGAGTCTCCCAGGATGACAGATAAAGAGATTAATGTTAATGGCTTGCACTTACCTCCGTGGTGTAAGATGTAAACCACTACTCTGTTGGGGGCAGCTTTATCAATTTATCGATTTATTTCAGTATAGTACAAACAAGTTCAGATACAATAGAACAGGCATTGCACGGTTGCTGAAGACCACGTTTAAAGAGAGCTGCTTGGTAGTACTTGGTATTCGCTTTTATTTCAAGGAAGTACTTACAAAGGCTACCTTGAATCCCCCTCTGCGAAGGGGATGGGTCCATCGAAAAAAAAAAATTGCTGCAAAATTTCGGACCGGCGATATTTCCCCTGATTTGCAGTGCTATTCAATCATATTTCCAAACATTGGATGAAGAACACCCCCCTGAGCATTAATCTTCTATAGGCCCTTTAATTCAAATCACAAATACACAAGGACATAATGCTGGAGCTGTGCTTTCTGTTTCATTGTATCTACCCCTATACTGTGTGCAAAGACTTGTCAGCTAAAGTCTGACCACTGCAACCCAAGCAAGTGAGACCAGAGCACTGATTTACGTGTTTGCCTCCCGCACAGCTGATTGTTACTGAGCAGCGCCCTTGTGGTGTTTATTGATGTGCGCTCTCTCTAAAGCCACGAGGATTGTATTTACAGTGTTAAAGTCCTTAAATGAATGTCCTGTTATCAATGCAGTAAAATACAGTGAAGCTGAAATGAATTAGTCCTCTGCTGAAATGGGCCGGCTTTACAGCTCTTATCTTTGTATAGTGACAGTAACCTAGGCTGGGCAAGCAGCACAGGCAAGGATGCCTTTTCAAGTATGAACTTTAATGTAAATGATGTCACAGGTCAGATTGGAGCGAATCAAATCCACCTGCACTAAAAATGTCAATGTGAAAACATCAGATGTGTGTAGGAAACTATATGAAAGGTTATCAGAGACAGATTATGTTTAGAAGCAGAGCCATTGTATTCAAACATGAAAAAAAAAACGATACAGTAAGAGTTTGAAGAGCCATGATAACCTTGCTGTGTCTTAATGATTCACAAGGTGCTGAGAAAAGTTCAATCCCTTCCTGAAGACTGCAGTGTTTCTCTTTGGAGTTTTACAGTGGCTATAGATAGAATCTCTGAGAGTGTCGTTGTATAGTGCAATCATTTCCTGAAGACTGCAGTGTTTCTCTTTGGAGTTTTACAATGGCTATAGATAGAATATTCATTCTGACACTTGAGGTTTTGTTACTCCCTCTATTAGCATTTCAAAAGGAGCTGCTTAGTATTCCTCCTTTCCGATGAGATGAGAGAGATTATGGGGTGTGAGAGGTTTTCTGTGGCTGTCAGGTAGTGGCCTTGCTCAAATCTAAAAACAGCGCTTCCCCTGGAAGAGAATTTCAGTGGATTAGGGGTCTGAGAACCAGGCAAGGATTTGCTCAGGACGTATTAACAGCATGCTAGACTGGTATTAACCAATATCCGTTCCTTTGAGTTTAAACAGACTTCCAGACTCCAGCATGCTAAACTGGTATTAACCAATATCCGTTCCTCTGAGTTTGAACAGACTTCCAGACTCCAGCATGCTAAACTGGTATTAACCAATATCCGTTCCTCTGAGTTTGAACAGACTTCCAGACTTCAGCATGCTAAACTGGTATTAACCAATATCCGTTCCTCTGAGTTTGAACAGACTTCCAGACTTCAGCATGCTAAACTGGTATTAACCAATATCCGTTCCTCTGAGTTTGAACAGACTTCCAGACTTCAGCATGCTAAACTGGTATTAACCAATATCCGTTCCTCTGAGTTTAAACAGACTTCCAGACTCCAGCATGCTAAACTGGTATTAACCAATATCCGTTCATCTGAGTTTAAACAGACTTCCAGACTTCCAGACCGACACTCCTCTGGAGACTCACAAAGTACAACTTGTCTAAACAGGGTAACCCTTTACACGACCTGGCTGTAATTACTGTGAATTTACACAGTAGTTACATAGTAATTACAGTGTTATTATGGGAGTTAATGTGTAATTATTTTTGCATGATATAACCCTGAATTTCACCGAAATCCTGAACTCCGGCTCACCTTCACCGTGTTTCCCCAGATGGTGACCTTAATTAAAGAAAATGTTGTTTAAAGTATTTACAAATACACATTGAATTAACCCCAAGGGAATCATTGTACTGCTGCGTCCTGGCGTTTAAACAGGATTGCTTTCCCCTTTCATTTTAATGATGTCTCCTTTCTGCTCCAGGCCACCAGACCCCTTGGTAATTACTATCATCATACAGAACATAAAATGAAAGGGGGGGGGGAAACCTATACATTGATTTTTCAATGTAGAGTTTTGTCTACGTTAATCACTGGTTCCACATTGATTCTGCTTCGTAACTGTCTACATACATCTTAATATATGTCTTGCAGCTCATTGTGTCAGACCAAAACTGCCCAGTGTAATGTTAGCTGCTATTTTTAGACACATTGTATTTGAATGAAAACAGTATTCGAGTTGCTTAATGCAAACTTTATTACACACTGCAGAACTTATTGTATGATAAGACATTCTAAAATATCTAAAGAATAAAGTTGCTTAGGTGGTTGTTTCAGTCAAGCCCATTTTATTTTATCAAGTGAGATTACTGTACTGTGCTAGGAAATGGGAGACATAGGAATAAATTGCTTTTGAATATACTGAGTTTGACTGGCAGTATACAGATAACCAATTTTCAGTTCAGCTGAAGGATTTACTGCTGACAGTAGAAGGCAGTTTTTTCTGAAAGTACAAGCTTTTATAACACACCTGTTATAAACGACCCCTGACTGGGTTCAGTACACACCTAAATAAAATAGTCTCTGGGGGTGTGCTTAATAAAAATCAGAGGGTTCTAAATAGAACGATTAGGGGTTCTAGAATTTTATTCGGAACCCATCATTATAGTTCTTTTTTTAACACTTTCTCATTGAACTCAAAAAAAATCCTTGTTCTAGTGAAAAACTCTCCGATTCAAAATAGCACACCCAGGGGCAGGAGCCTGTTCTTTCATATGAGTGCAGATACCCTTAATGACAGCTTTCTTCATGTTTAGATAGTAGATCAGCCTCATATACCATCTCTGATGGATGCACAAAAAGGAACATGCATTTTTTTGACAGCTCTTTTCTTCCTTTTTGTTTTGATTTCCAACTGGGTTGTTTCTTTTGAACAGGAAATATTATATTTTCTTCTTCTGTCATAAATCCAGCAAGGTGTATTTTCCGCAAGCATCACATTTATAATTTGGTAATTTTCTTCATGTCCGTCTCTGTAATATTAATTAGCCCCCTCCCTCCCTTACACACACACACACACACACACACAGAAGGGCACGCATACATGCACACACACAGACACACGCGCACATGCATATGCACATGCACACACACGCACACACACAGACACATGCACACACGCACACGCATCACACACACACATATACACCTCAAGCATTCATTAATATGCTGCGTGGAGCCCATCCTTTGCTAGGATTGTATTTATTGAATATTTTACTTTCTCATGCACTTGGGAGATTAAAGACGAGGATAAAGATTTAAGGGAAACACTTTTTTTTTCAAGCTATATTTAAAAAAAAACATATATTTTTATTCTTCTATATGAAACTTCTTTTTCCCAGATGTCCTTTACATAGAGGCTGGTGAAGATGGTCAGTGGGTGGCTGAACACAAAAGAAGTCATGCAGAACCATTAGTGCCACACTGTAACAAGAATAATATACCTAACATTGCTAAAACTGCCCACCCCAGGCAGATGCTGTATCATAAGTGAGATACAGTAATGGGTTAGAGCAACAGGAATCCAGAGGTCCCTTTTATATTTCTAGCATTCCTTTATTTATTTTCTCAGAGAGAATCATCATAGCCTGAGCATAAACAGAACCAATCTGACCTTAAAGTGAGGCTACCTTTATTTACATATCAGCTTCAGTAGCCAATCCCTATCAATCTCAACCTAGATTGGATAACTCAAACACGAATGACCCAGTCATCAGCAAGCCCAAAAGAGGAATACAAATACAAACATGTGGATTATTTCGGGGTGTCTCACACACCCCAGGCAGGAGGGTGTAAAGCTGTGCTACTTGTGAACTGTTCTTCTTCTACTCCATTAACACATTCGTTGCTGACGTTTATCATAAGGAAGGCATTTTGTTTTCTTGCTTGACCTCTTTACATCATCCAGAACAGATGGTTTGAGAAATGGTGCATCCTTGGCTGACATGTGGACTTTTTAAGCATGGAGGATCTAGTGGCTGGAGTAATTTCTTATTATGGGATGTCGCGTTGTTGCAATTATGAATTCTGCAGCATGTTTCATTTTGCATTGGCGCGGGAGCAAAAAAAAAAAAAAAAAAAGAGACAGCTGTGGAGATCAGAGCTGGGAAAGAAGGACGAGAGCAGAATGAAAGTAGTAACCAAAGCTCATTTTAACACTCCTGAGTGATCCATGGTATTGTTCCTAAGTTCTTTTACAATGTGGATGGAACATTGCAGCTCCTTGATCAAAGGGTTTTCTCGTGACCTCTTCAGAAATCTGCTTCTGGACTGTGAAACATTTAACCACAAAGAACTTTAAAGAACACATGATTTGTATATTTTGTTGTGAAACACTGTCCAAATTGTTATTTTCAGGCCCCTTTATATTGCTCAATTCCTGTCAGCTACAGTTTAATACCATTACAAAGCAGAACATGCATAGAGGGGAAACCAGCCTTGCCATGACTGTGTTTTGTGATCTACGTACATTACCTTTAGAGGAAGAAAAAAAAAGCAAGGTTTTAAAGGTCAACCTTGTCCACACAACTAAAGGCTGACCTTTTAATAACACAGTTATAGCAACAGAAAAAAAAATTGGTAAGTGTAACAGGGAAGTGCTAGATAACCAAACAACATTGGTGCATAATAAAATATAAACAAAAAAGCACATATAATAATTATAACGTGCACACACACACACACACACAGCGTGTTGCACATTCTAGTTTTGCCTACTGTAGCACAGAAGAGCTTGCAAAAGATTTGCAGATTCTGGCAAAGCTGTTATTGAAAAGGAACTGGAAGCTTTTACAAGGCAGATGCATGAATATAATTAGATATATAGTCTTGCAGGAGAAAAACAATAGCTGGCAAGGAAATGACAATGTGTCTGGTATATTTAATTTAAAAAAAAAACACAGGATAACATTTCTGATAAAGCTATGCTAACATTATTAGATTCAAGCCGAAGGATATTATGATAGAACAGTTTCAGAGGAGATGAATATAAATGGTATTTGTTGCTTATCAGATTTGTTTCTGATTCCGGCTGAAATGAAATCAAGGAGAAAAGGAAGAGACCAAGCAACTGAATTGCGGTCTGCCCTCCTCAAGCCGGCAGTCTAAAATGGAAGCAAGACAACAAGTCAGGGGTCAGGACGAGACAGTGAGTTTGTCAACTCATTCAAACTGATCATCTGATTCATTCATAGCTTCAAAAGACTTTCATAGCAGGGACAGATGGGCTTGTTGCTCTGCATCTTCCGAAGCATAAAAAGTATACGATCGGACAACCAGCCTTTACATTACATTACTAATGAACTGTGCCCTCTCGTCCATGCTGTTATGGAGTATTTGTATGGTACCATTTATCATGTTACCGTGTGTTCATGTAACACAACTGAGGCACACTTTCAATACCTAAAATTGGCTTCTTGCCTAAATCCAATGTCCTTTGTTATGGATGCAAACTGTTAATGAATTTGACTTCATCTTCATCTTCCCTTGACATCTGTTTTTAAATGAGCATGTTGGCGCTGATGGCGAATATGTGGAGTGTTCTACTTATTCAGAAGATTCCAAATAACTGGACTAAAAAAAACCAAAGCATAAACAAAATGTACTCCGCAGTCAATTTCAATTTTGACCTCCTTTAAAAAAAAAAAAACATTCCGAAATTCCCACAAACCGTAGAGGAGAGTAAATCGAGGGATGGGACATTGCTGCATTGCTAAAAGGCTTCAGGAAAGGGCTTGTTAATTGCAAGGCTTGCCATTGTTCCATTGACGTTTTGAGATCTAAGAGCTCCCCATAACAGTCGTTAGAGATTACGCCCCTAGTGCTTATTTCAGTTCTGTCAGCTGGGTCTTTACAATGCTGACTGATCCTGAGTTAGGAGGACAAGGATCACAGACTCTTACTGTGGCAATATTGTTTCTTTAAAACAGAATGCAAATCCTGTATAATCGCTGGAGCCATTCTAGCTGGCACTATATATAGACTTGACTAATTACTGCGCTCATTTATTATTTAGAATAACTAAACTTCTCCACACAAAACCCTTTCTCTGCCCCACAGCTGAGCTGATGTTTTTAGAAAGGGTGTGACCTTTTTCTCTGTGACAGAATTTGTAATAAGAAGGATCACGTCATCTGAAAAAAACGGTTGCTGCGCGTTCTTTACAGAAAACGAAGAAGGGAGCAGCATGTCTGCCCTTTCTCACATTTACATGACTGGTTCAGGAATCCTTACGATTTCTGCATGTTCTTTCAAAACAGGTTTTTTTTTGTGCTTTCTGTAGTCTCAGACAGGAAACGTGATAATTCGTGGCTTCCAGGAAATAGGGAGCAAGGGATTTGAAGAAAAGGCGAGTATTTCAACCTCTAGTGACCTTCAAGTAGCTGTGAGAAACGTGGTAATGTAGCTGTAATAGGGACGGGTACTGTATAGCAAGCAGTCATCCGAAAAGCCATGTGGATTTCCACTGCGAATCTCACACAAGTGCTATACAGCTGTTAACAGTAATTTGTTTGTTGACTGCAAATAGTTAACTTAAAAATGACTTTGCATAAGCAAGAAAAATACATGTACTGCAGATTTATTTAGAACAAACAATCTTGAAATGCCAAAGCAGTTTAGCAATTTGCTATGAAACACTTCCTTCAGTCACTCTTACTCTAAGCCTGTTCTTTCATATGAGTGCAGATACCCTTAATGACAGCTTTCTTCATGTTTAGATAGTAGATCAGCCTCATATTCCATCTCTGATGGATGCACAAAAAGGAACATGCATTTTTTTGACAGCTCTTTTCTTCCTTTTTGTTTTGATTTCCAACTGGGTTGTTTCTTTTGAACAGGAAATATTATATTTTCTTCTTCTGTCATAAATCCAGCAAGGTGTATTTTCCGCAAGCATCACATTTATAATTTGGTAATTTTCTTCATGTCCGTCTCTGTAATATTAATTAGCCCCCTCCCTCCTTTACACGCACACACACACACACACACACACACACACACACACAGAAGCGCATGCATACATGCACACACACAGACACACGCGCATATGCATATGCACATGCACACACACGCACACACTCGCGCACGCACACACATTCGATTGTAAGTTTGATTCTTACATAATGGCCTTAAAGGTATTTTACAGTAATACACTCGTCAAGCAAATGTATCTTTAGCACAATAATTAAAATGCAAGGCAAATGGAAGGATGTATTGTGGATTCACAGCTCAAGCATCCATCTGAGCAGGAAAGCTTCAGCAGCCCTTGGCTTTGAATCCTGGCAGCCAAACAGCTGTACAGAGATACATAGCTTAAAAGATTTATAAAGGAAACTGATAAAGAAAATGTGAAGTGTATTGACAAAACAGCACACTCCTCTCCCTACACTCGTATTTCTTTCTTTGTATAGTGTTGATAACTTTCTTTTTGTTATATAATGTTCTCAGCTAATTACAAGTACAAGTTATGCTAGATGAAACTAAAATTCAAAGACAAAAAACAACTTTTATTTTTCTAGGATGTTAAAGGTTATTGTGGATATTATTTATTCATGTCAAAGTAATTGTAGTAAAGTCGAAGTTCATTAGAGCCATTATTGGACATTTACTAACATTTGAAACAACGCCAGCCAGCTGAAGCCAGACAGTGTATTTAATTGTTTACAAGCGAACCTTACTGAGATTGGATTGAAGACAATGATTTACAATTCCATTGTGACCCGGAAGTTTGATGTAATATAAACAAAATGATCATCAACCCTTTGATGTCCAAGGACTTTTCAGGAACAACACTGGAAATAAAGGATTGATACAACGCAAAATATTACTAATAAGGAGGGGTATGTGGGAGTCTGAAACCTGAACCATACCGAATTCAAGAATCCCTTCTTATCAGAGGGTATGAAATCCCCCACAACTCATGTTCAAAGATAAAACAAACAAAAACAATTATATAATTCAGAAAGGGGTTTGATGTTTTCAATGGTTTGCCAGGCTGGTGAGCATTAAACTCATGTTTCAGGAAATCTGAGAATAAACTCAAATGAGTTGAAGGAGCGGACTAGAAAGAGATGGTGATTGAGATTGCTGAGACCTGTATAAAAGCACTGGTGGTATTTATCATTCATCTACATCTTAAACAATTCCACATGAATATCATAATAGCGTGAAGCCATTCCTAATAATATCACATCTCAAGTATAAATGTCAAAGAAGAGAAAAAGAAAGTCACGCCCAGTAACAATGAAAGAAAGAAGGAATCGTTTGCATTAAAAAAAAACTAAAAAGAGAACTCAACTTCAGGCACGGAATACTGCGCTTCAGAAAAGAGTGGATTGTCACATTTGTATGTGTGCTTTCTGCTCTGGGGACTATTGAACACCCTGTGAATTGTGTTTATTTTTCATTTTCATGAAATTAGATCATCACCAATTCTTTTGTAAGTTACACTAAAGAAGCAAAAGAAACAAAAAAAATGTATTTTTTGTCTCTTTTAAAAACTACAACTGAAGAAGAACGCTTCTGTCTAGAGCAGGAATTATTTATCGCAAAAGAAAGTGAAAAAGGCCACCAGGGTTGGGAACCCTGAGGAGTTCTCCATTGAATGTCTTAAATGGAGTACAGAGAATAGTGGCTGTTGTTTTAATGAGACTGTAGAACAGCAGCCTCACTCAGATTCATTTAGTTTAGCTTTCAAATTAGCCATAGGTAAAGAACACATGTGCAATGAGCTAATCCTGTGATTACAATGTAATAACACATGTTTACCTAGTTATTACACTGTGAATAAACAATGCTGTGTAGATACAGTGGCTTGACAAAATATTAATTTTGTAATTAAACATGCTGTTGCATTGTAAGTACACAACCACATATGTAAGTACTGTGTTATTACTTTGTTATTAACAAATGCTTTACTAATCGAGGTAATAAACCAGTTTATGTCTGAAAATCCAACATCTAGCAACATCGATTCTCTGCTAGAGTGATTTATATAAATTGAAATAACTGAATAAAACAAAACAACATGACTTTAGTTAATAAACCTAAAATCCTGTCTGGATATATATTCTTTCGCCGTGAGCGGGTATTTGATAAACTGATGTCATGGTGTTACCTCAAGTCATTTCTATCCCAATATAAGCCTTCATACAGCCGAGTGTGCTAACTGTGATTGAGTAGGATTTGGAATGTAATTGGAGCTGTCTTGGTGTCAAAGCTTTCCCTTGACACTCCCGCTTACTGTAATTTCAAACCTCCGAGTGCATTATTAGGCATTATGACAGCAAGAGGTGCGCCATTTTTGCGATAGTGCAATTTGATGTTATGAGTGAGGTAACACTTCACATTGAGTGTCTCTGATGACTGTGTATTTCCATGGTAGTTACTTAGTAAATACATGTGCACTTACACATAACCACAATGTTATCATGCAGAGTTACAATGGTGGGTAAAGCTAGAAGTAAAGCTTGATGGCACAGTATCTGAGTGCTGTTATGCATCTGTCTTGGTTTTAAATAAAGCAATTAAAACAAGGTGGCCTGTTCTTTATTGTGTGGGTTATGGGTTCAATCCTGAACAATCCCAATAGTAGGGATCTCAATATTCTTCTATCGCATGTGCATTGCATGCTGCTGAATCTGGTTTAAGACTTATGGCACTGACCTTTCCATTGTTTTCCATTTAGAGGCTTCATATTCAAACAGAAATAAAAATCTATTGCCCAGTTATTGATTCTGTAGACTGTGAGCAGCATGCTCTAATTGTGCTCAAGTCCCTTATTCCCAAACCTTTTAACGGCAATCCACACAACTGCTTATGATGCATTAAAGCCATCAGTTTATCATTGCACTTCAGTTTCTGTGGTGACACTTACATCAACATGTCTGTGCTCTAATTTAACTGTACAAAGTGCTCTACACACATTGAAAGAGGCTGCCCCTCTACTCTTAAAACCCCTACTCCTGCCAAACATTGTTAATTAGGTACACTTGCATGTAAAAACACTGTGATTTAGCATGCAGGCGCCACCACTGCTATTATCACTCATTCACGAGATTCCATGTGCTGCTGCAATATCATTCCTTTCGATTATTTTGCAATTATTGTCATGTCAAGTTGAGGTTTCATTTGTAATAAAACTCAATGGAGACTCATCCATTTGGGGGTTGCAAATTTTTATCCCATTAGAGGATAGGAATAAAGTAATAATTACGTGTTTCATGTAATTAGGCAATTAGCAGTAGATATAATCAGAGAGCACTCAATATTTATTGCAACATGTAAATCACAGCTCACAGCAGTGGAGACAGAGATCTGCGTTCCAGCCTTCCAGCCTTCGTCATGAGTTTATTCACAGAATAGAGATTCCAAAAGGCTTGGTGAAAAGGTAAAAAGGTGGGTTGTATCACAATAATTCATTTTTGTTTACATACCAGGAAAAGCATTTAAACCAAAACAACAAACAAAAAGAAATCATTCACAAGGGAGTCACTCTTATGACCAAGGCACTCTAAAATACTTGTCGTAGAAGAACTGACACTTAATGTCAGGTTTAGTTAACCCACTTTTTTCTCTAGTAACACAAACCCTACAGTCTTTTGCAGTCAAATGTATTTAATGTCTGCTTGTTTTTTGGCATGAAAGCAGTTACTCATAAAAACCCATCGGAAGGGCTTCGTCCAATGTATGAAATACGCACTGAAGCAATTTAATAATGCAGAGGCTCATAAAGAATGCATTAGTCAGGGGCCATTGCCAGTCTGTTGTATTATTAGAGGGCAGGATCAAAGCTCCAGCCATGAAGTTTACAGGAGCAGTTTTGTCACACAGCGTACACAGACTACACTTGTTGTCAAGAATTGGTATATAAGTAAATTGACATAACAGCGACATTAGGAGATACATCAGTATTGGTGCTTTGGATTGTAAGCCCCCACAGAGGATGAAGGCTTGCCCTGCAGGTGTGTGCTTGAGCTCCCCAGAAACCTGACCAGTAGGGTCTGCTGTAGTTCGGTGACGAGCCTCCTTAACCCGCAGGAGCAGAAACAAGGAAGGCTTGAAAAACTCAACCCTAACAATGGAGGAAAAGACATTCCGTTTTTCCCCTTCAGACAATTACAAGACTAGATGCGTTTAGCAATTTTAAAAGGAATTTTATGTCAGTACATTTCTAATGCATCCGAGAGAAATGTATTCTTGTTAGCATACGAGGCTCAAACATGAAATCAGGTCATTCCCAGGAAATGGAACACAAAGCTAACGCAGTAAACAATACTAGAGTAGGGGGTGAGGAGATAGCTTTATTATTTTGACGTGAACCCCGGCCCAAACAGGGATTAATTGTTTATTTATTTCATTTAGTTCAGAATTAAAAAGAGTCAATTTCGAATCCCATCTGGTCCGTTTCCTCCAATATCGCAGATCGCTACAATATGTAAAGCAAGCTTATATTTAACAAGTCCTTCGGGAAAACATGTTGTTCAATAAAAATGCAGGGGGCTATGGATTGGACAGTGAGACCCAGGACCTGTGCTGGATCCCAGGAAAATGAAATGCTGTTCGACTACAATAACCAGAAACGACAGGCCCTATTAGAAAAAAAACAACCACACTACAGTTTGCACTGCAGGCTTGCAGCGTATTTCCAATTCACCATACTGTGCATTACTGGTTTATAATCTCATCTAAAACATAGAAAATGTGCATTATGTTAAAAATCCAGGCAGCAGGGCTGCAACTGTTATGACAGTGTTATAACAGTTATGACAATGTATCAATGCCCAAAGCATCTTGTAAAATAATGTGACTACAAGCCATTGCAGACATTAAAAAGCCTTCCAGTTGAATCCTTTGTCAAATAATGTTTAATTATGTATGTATTCCTATCTATCTAATGTATAACAGATTGTGGTTAATAAACACGGTAATTGTGTGTGTAGTTACATAGTAATTACATTGTAAATACACAACCATGTGTGTAAAGACAATGTAATTACAAAATATGTCAGCAGCATTGTTTCATTTTGTAAGTATGTTGTTACATTGTAACTACACAATCAAATGTATAATTACTGTGCTACTACAGTGTAATTGCAATGTACATATTCACAATGTAAAATATCTTTACCAATGCACACTTAGCATATATTCCAAGCAGGAACAGCCACTTACTATTGCGTTTATGTTACTTGTTTTTATATTACTGTTCATACTAAATGCCAGCGAAGCGCTGTGATTTATATATAAAATGTGTATTACTGTATAAATTCAGGCATGTAACACTGAGTTTGAATTATGTGGGAAGGAGAGCCCATTCATTTTTTTTTATTGTGTCTAATATCAACAATCTTGCTGATAAGACTGTCTTTATATCTCATCTCAAGCACTCTAAAGACAATGAAAGGTTCATTCATAAGTGCCCTCGACAGACTCTCAGCAGAGCGGGTGCAATTCAGAGATGCATCAGAGTCTGAGGTCAGACAGGTTGGAGGCTATTATAGCAGTGTTACCATGGGTGGGAGTTTTCTTTTAATGCATTTGTTAAGCCTGATTATAGGGAGACAGAGTAATGTGTGTGATCAGAGCATCCCAAGGACTGTCATCTGACAAGGATTGGTAATGAAGCACGGAGAGAAGCTCTGGGCTATCAAGGTGCAAACAGCTTATCTCACAGTGGAAGTGACACTGTCAGCTGCCTGGGCTAACCTCAATGCAGCACAAGCAAACTGGACGCCTTCTGTGCTTTTATGCTGGCATGCAGGGGATACCACATCCCTGGGCCCTGAGGTCAAAGGATAAAGTAGTTCTGTGTTGGTGGGGAAACGCTCTGTCACAACAATCTTATCTTTCACTGCTGAGACTTGGTTTCCAGTTCAGTCCTGCAATTGAAAATGACTTGGGTCTGAACGACTGGCAGTGCAAGCTGTGTGTGTGTGTGTGTGTGTGTGTGTGTCTGTGTGTGTGTGTGTGTGTGTGTGTGTGTGTGTGTGTGTGTGTGTGTGTGTGTGTGTGTGTTTTATTTTATTATAATCTCAGTTTTCCATTAAATCGCTTCCATTACCTTCTTAATGGGGTGCTAGATTCCTCCTGCTTGAGGGCTCGGGGATAGATGTGAAATCGTACACGTGCTTTGGAAATAAAGGTGTTGTAAAGATTCCCTATCTTTAGATTGTACTTGGCAGGATCTCAAAATATTAGATGGCAGGCTTATCTGCCAGGAATAGATTTCGATGTGAGCCCAGTCAGCATGCATGTATATTTCAATAGATTAGGGGAGGAAAATACTTGGGTATAACCTGCAAACATCTGATGGTGCAGTTTGAGTAATTACCACCTGCGGGCAAAGGGTATGTAAGCCACACAGGGTTCGGGTTGGGGTTAGGGTTAGGGTTAGGGTTAGGGTTAGGGTTATATCAAGCAAACAAAATGACACATTCAGGTCCTCATCTACTAAAGGGTGTTAAACTTTATGGTGCGCGATAACTGAAATTAGTGTGCATGTTCATGATGGCCATATTTACTACTGCAATTTTATTAATTATCACATGCGATACTTGAGATATTATGGAGCACACTAAATTTTGTGCTTCACACTATGGTAATCAGAATGAATATGTGATTTTTATAGTCATGCATGTTGATGTATTTAAATGAGCGTGCAGCTCACACTAATGAGATTAGCTGTATTCACATGGTATTCACTAAAGGGTGTTAATTTGAGTGAGTGCATTGAAGTGATCATTTATTAGTGCGTATGGAAACCAGGCTTTAACCACTGATAGGCACGCTATTTAAAACTCTTTTTCTGGGCTGAAAACTAGTGATGTGCAGTTCGATTCCTTTTACTGACTCGATTCGTTTGATTCATTCAGTTTAGTGAATCAATTCAAAAGATGTGTTCGTTTGAATCACTGATTCACTAACGTGAAATAAATACATCTTGCTGAATTACTTGGTCGTGAAAAAGTCCAGAAATCATAATTGATTGTCTAGGTAGTTGTCCTTACACATGAAATAGTATACAGTTAAAATAAAATAAAAATACCATCAGTCGTATAATCGTCAGTCTCCAATAGGCGCCGGGACTACTGGGAATTATTGTAAATAAACGCTGGGTCTCTTAAACGCCGGGTTATAAATAATAATATAATCCCGTCAATCCACCCAAACGGCTGTACAGTGAGCTTACCAATTCGTTTGTCAATGGCGCCAAAATTAAATTAGAATTTAAAATGAAAACTTGAACTGTTAAGGTTTGCAGAACAAAATACAGGTAAAGCTGCAGCACGTCATTATGGCATCGACCCCAGGCGTGTAAGAGAAGGGAAAAGCCAAAAACAAATTCTTAAAAATGCATCAGAAACTCTGCAAAAAAAAGGAAGAGAGTGAATGGCGGAGGAAGAAAGAAAGAAAGTGAAACGCTGGGAGCACAGGTTTCTGAATGGTTAATGACAATGCGTTCACAACGTCTGCGCATGATGTGAAACAAAGCCAAAGAGCTATTTATTTAGAGGATAGCACCAGAGATGGCTTTAAAGCTAGCGGTGGGTAACTGGATACGTTTCTGAAACTTAATGGGTTTTCTGTGCGAGGCCGCACCATCCTTGCTCAAAAAGATGCAGACAAGCTAACAGAGAAACTTGTTTCTTACGTTCTGTATGTGGACAATGAACGAAAAGAAAAAAAGATTGCTGACTCTAATATCATTGTGATGGATGAAACAGCTGTTTGGTTCGACACGGTTGGTACCAGCATTGTGGATGTTCGGGGGGCCCATAGCATAATACTGAAAACTACTGGAGATTAAAAATGCCTTGTGCTTGCTGCAAAAGGGGACGGGACCAAACTAAAACTTTACATTGTGTTCAAAGGAGCTGTCTGGGAAGTGACAAGCATGCAGGATGTCTGTGGTGTTGTTGTGGCAACATCCAAAACTAGTTGGATACCCATGTGTATAATACGACTGCATGCCCTGCTAAAGCTCACACACAGAGGACAGGTTTACAGTACGTGAAAGTGGGCTTCTAACATGTTGCTGGCTTCCCAATGCGATGGGTGCAATTGATTGTACTCACATAGCACTGTCACCCCGATCCATGGAGCCTGCTCTGCAGGGTGACAGTGTCGACAAGGAAGAGAACTGATCATCAATCAATATTTCTCGAGTAAGCAGAACAAAAAAGAGAAATATGCCATTGCACAACATGACTTTTATAGCATATGCATTAAAGGAGAAAGGAAAAGGGCATTTTTCTTTGAGGTGCAGTTTCACTTTACGTTGCCTCTGCCTGTCCCCTGTGGAGGGCCGTGTCTGTTGATCGCTCATTTTCAGTCAATGTAAGCCACGTCCACCTTTCACAATAAGCTACTGACCAAAAGTTACGCCTGGACTGCTGGGGCTTTTTATATGAAGGTGATAACGTATAGTCTCGGGCATTATCGTGCGCATTCAATTATCACTCGCACTAAAGAAATAGATTAACTAGAGTAAATTTAGATTTATCGTGCACGTTAAGCTCACTACTTTACGTACGCGCTAACTCCAAATGCAAATGAGGCCCAAAGTACATTGTAACTATGCATAATAACATTGTAACAATGTGTAAGTACACATGTATTTACTATGTAACTACTATGTAAATACACATTCATTAGAGACACTTTATGTAAAGTGCTGCCTATTATTATTATTATTATTATTATTATTTGTTTTTCATGAAACTGTACTATTATGCTGCTGGTGTCTTTAAGCAGAAGTCTAGAAGAGTTGAATCCACTAAAACAGACGAATATGTATTTTGTTACAGTCCTGTATGTGTTCCTTTAGCCCCCCTGGTAGTGTCCCACTGTCCTAGATGAAGCCTGAGAACCCCCGTGATAATGCAATAATTGGGCAGGATATGAACCCCGTCTGTTGGTGCAGGTAACCATTTTCGACACTGTGATCATACAGCTCTCTTGATACCCTGCCTGTATCATGTGTGTTGCTGGATAAGCTCCTAGCTGGTAATGAGGCTACTGTATGAGGACTTTTTAATGGTGTTTCTAAAGGGCCAAATTAGAAGTCTGAAGTGAACCTGTGTCTGCTGCTCATAATCCTGGATAAAGTATTTGCACCCACTCTAATTGTGCCTAAAAGAGAAGCAGTGGAGAGGAGATATCTGTCAGGATACTCAATCGATTAATCTGCAGCCCCAGGGAGTCAGTGTTGCTGCTTACCGGGTTAATGCAATGATTCTGACAGACAGAAGTAGATGAGCAGAAAGCCGAGAGGGCAGATGACCTCAATACGCGAGCATTGTGTCTTTCTTACTGCATGAAGAAGAAATACAAAATAAATAAATAAATAGAACGGCAAGGAGTGAAGAAAATAAAACTGGTACAGTTGATAAGGTCCAACAGAAATGCATTTTTAATGCACTTTATCCCCATATTGGAAACAAATAGCCACACTGCTCCAGAGGAGTCTTAAAATAAAACCAAGAACATGGAGAGTGCAGTGAGGGGGGAAAACTGCTTGTCAGCCTAAAGGAAAATGTTTCTCTATTTTTCATTTAATAGTTGGTGCCATGGGGGAACTGCAGACAGCAGATATTTTTTATCTCTTCTAAATTAAGGGAATAATTAGAGAAATCTAAAAATGCAATTATTTTATAAAAAATACATCCCTTACTGTATGATTAACCTTAAATTGTTGTGTCGTTTCCGAGGGTTACAAATATACTGTGCACTTGTGTTTTTGTGCGTCAGATGCTTAAAGTTCAGGGCAAGGGCATGTGGCAAAGTGGTAAGCAGTGCGCAGGTGCAGTGCAGGTGCAGTGCAGGTGCAGCAATCCCACAATGAAAAGACAGACAGCAAAGTACGGGTGAAATTTGTTCTGTTTATTTTTAAATCCAAGGGATCTGATGACCAAACAGAAAACACATAGGACGGCTGGCAATACACAGGGATGTGTGTTACGCAGTGAATAATGAAGGGAATAATGCAGTCCCATAAACAATAAACGATAATCCAATGAACACAAAACACAAACACAGTCACCGATCCAAGTGAGTGCTGTAGTGCTTGAGGTGAAAGTACAATTTACAGTGGTGAACAAGTACTGCAGTGTTGTCCGGGTTTAGTGCTGGCCGTCTAATCTAAAAAACAAACAAACAGTGCGTTTTAGACAGACAGACAAAACAAACAAAACACTCACAGTTCTTTACACAATACAGGTCCTTTCTGTTTTAGCGTAACCATCACAAGGAACAGATCACCTCGCTACGTCCCCTTATATACCGTCAACCATGACCCCTTGGTTAACGAGTGCATTCGCTCCTCCAATCCACGGATGCCACATTGTTTCTCTTCTGGGTTAATTTAGTGATTTAGTCTGATTTAGTGTACCATAGCTCCACCCCCTTTCTAGATGGCTGACTTCCGCCAACCCTGGGAATGAAATGTCATGACCATCCAGTGCAGGGTACTCTGTTCCCTTTGCACAGCGCCCTCACAGGTCAGGAGGGAGATCTAACACCAAGAATCATTCTTTCTCTTTCACAAGGCACTTAATAAAGATCACGTTAAGAAAACTGATTTAATCCATTGCTTAAAAGTTTACCATAGTAAAAGCATAGCAATGTGTAAAAATGCACGGTAATGCGTAGGTAAGCAATGTAAAGAATAGGGAGGTAGGGTAAAGTGTATTAATAAACATGGCAAACCAGGGTACACTTTGCTAAACATCGGCTTTTCATCACACTTTTGCTCTAGCTATCACTGTTTTTAGACTACAAAGTATAGTTTGAAAAACTGCATTGTGTCAACTTGAGTGACGTGAGTGTTTGTGTTTCCGTATATTCTGAGTTGCTTTATGAAGGCTAAGGATCCATACCAAGCATTGAGATTTTACAGGCAATTTAAAAGGTCAACTACACCTTGATCCTTTAGATTTTTTTCATCAGCTACTGTCAGTATTATTAATGGCATTCCTACAAAGTTATTGATGAGTTTGGTTACCTATCTATCTATCTATCTATCTATCTATCTATCTATCTATCTATCTATCTATCTATCTATCTGTCTGTATATATATATATATATATATAGAGAGAGAGAGAGAGAGAGAGAGAGAGAGAGAGAGAGAGAGAGAGAGAGAGAGAGAGAAATACACTTCATAAATTGCATTATTCTAAGACAGTGAGTTATTTCTGCTCAAGACTGTTCAAGCCATGGATTTATTTCCCTGTGGATCATCGACTGGCGGTCTTGCAACATTGTCTTGTCAGGGGTGTGTAGTAACCAAAGCACAGATTGAGTTAACAAAGGGAGTCAGTTCCCTGGAGACCACAATGACAAGAATCTTCCCATTTATCACTGACGTCACACACAGCAGCCTGGTTACAGGTTGGAACCTTTCACACATATTTATATTGATGATAAGGCTCTCGTGACAAAACCACTTGGATATGAAACAGCTGCCTCCCTGTTGAAATAAATAAGCTGCAATGATCTAAACGCTTCTGTTGAAAGCAGCATTGCAAAGGCGAAGAGGAAAACAAGAACTAAGACCATTAAACAATAGAACCTGGATTTGAAGGCGTCGCCTCAGGCTAGACATTCTATCTGAAGGTTCCACCCTCGTCTACCGTGCCCAGCAATGACACTTCCTGATTGGTAGATACAAAATTCTCCAGAAACAGCATGGAGTTTTATTGCTCGCTTACAGTAAGTTTGCTTTCTCATTGGCCGTGAGGATCTTGTGGATGCAGAAAAGGTAGAATAGAATATACCCTAGTCACGCACTTCCAGTTGATATAGCCCAGAAAGTGTTGACATTTCAATTACCTGCCAATTTTCCCTCCACGCTTTGAGAAACAGTTCAAGACTTTTGTATGTAGCTAATTTATTAAAACTTGATCAGCTTACCTGAGCTCTTAACCAGTATAATAAGGAACAGCAGCATAGAAAGGCGAACCATAATTGCTAGTTATCCACCCTGATACTGCCTCAAGAGATCCCAGGAGATAAACTACAGAATATCTAATAACTTACAGCATAACCTCCTGACAACCCTACATGTATGTATCACCCTTGAAGGTACCAGTAGATCTGTGAGAACATTCTGCTTTGAGTTTGTTACAACTGGCATTTTAAAGCATTTTAAGCATTTTAAAACATAGTTCCCATTCTTCATGCTCAACAGCAGCCCTGTTCTCTAATACACATTACATATTTTACAAAGCAGCTAGGGTCCATGTACCTTATAGAATTGCATTGGGGTTTAGGGTTAATAATATGTACTGTGCAGCAGTATACTTTGTGTCATCTGTTACTGACATCTGTATCTTCCCAGATATTAACATTCTCTGTTTCTGTCTGCCCTAATCTTGTGTAAAATCAATTTGTCTCTGTATCCCACAGTGTTAAAAATCAATGTTCGCTACTCAGAACATACAGTTAGTGCAGCTCTCCTTATTTTTTTATTTTTTTATTTATTTTTACAGGATTACATAGAATTAGAATTCAGGTTCAATTTTACAGACCACCACACAGCAAAGGAACCATCAAACATACACAACTCCTGGCTGTGTGTGGATCCAAAAGCATTGGCAAGCACTTTTGTGGAGGCATAATATCACCCAATTTGATTCAGCAGACACCCCTGCCAGTACAGTACAGCAAGCATGCTTTCCCCCATCTACAGCACATTACGCTACAGAATTGTGCACATATTCCATGGAGAAAGTGGGTTCATAGGGGTAATTAGACTGGTACAGGGGGGGAATTTACTTTATAAATTCCATGTATTACCTGCTCTTCAAACAAAAGCCTAAGTTGTTTGGTCTGAGGAATAAGCATTTGCTTTCCCTTCAGTTTCTGATGCTATTGCGGTAGCCATTACCTGCATGACTTCTTTACAATGCGTCCCGATATTGAAGTGCATGGCTCTATCAAAACCGGTTTTTCTACCCCAATTGAATACAGAGAAATCTATTTCAGACTGAATGCATTTAAGTAGCAATGTTAAGTAGCATGTAGTTAGGGTTATTTAGTGTTAAACAGTAAAATATATGTATCTACTATCCAATACTTCCCGTGCTAATATCGACATTTATGAAAGTTTATCTGTGCTTTTTTTTTGCCAAGCTGTAAAAGATCTGCTGCAAAAGATCTTTTGTAACCCTTTATATGTCAGGCATTGCTGCAAGGGGTTAGACTGCCTGGTTTCATTAAAAGTGAGGTTCCTACTGTTCAAGCTTTAGATGCTATTTTGTTTTAATTGTTTAAGATAATAATACAATAACTAGGAAATGTCATACAGTTTAGCTAAAACTACTATTCAAAGTAAATGTCCATACTAAAGCTTTATTCATGTGAAATTGAGTATCAATATAAACACTGAGTATGCATACGTACAACCTGCCTTTGTAGTAAGCACAGCCAGCCCTTTATTAACTCTTAATTACAAGGTAATAATCACCTTACCAAAGCAGTTCAATGTATCTAAGCAAGACTGCAACACTGCGTGTGACTGCTATCATACCCTTCATTATACTGCCCTTAATTACCTAAACATATCATTGGTATATTATTATTATTATTATTTATTTTTTTTGCATAACAGATCTTTTTTTTTTTTTTAAACCTATTTACATAATATACTAGAATGATCTGCTCCCTGTATCCATTCATTCTGTGCATAGTCTCCCATATTAAAAAGCATTTGTGATCTTTTCATCCGGCAAGGTAAAACCATACCAGGGTATAAATGTGCTTTGAAGACAGTGTGCGTGTGCGTGTGCGTGTGTGTGTGTGAACACAGCTATCTAAGCAAGAGTCCAGAGACTCACCACGCTTAAGTGAGAAAATGGAAAGTGCTCCGTGCTGCAGTTTTCTGCTGCAGTGTTACAGCGTCACAGCATGATGAGTGTGCCTGCTTCTCACGCAGTGTCAAACAGAGACCCTGCATGTCCAGTGCTGCCCCCTGGGCGGGGGCTGTGATAGCCTGGCTAGTTCAGAGCCCTGCTTTATTATATCATACACTTACTATAGAAGCCCTTTGAAAGGTTCCCCATCTTTAAACTGCTAGATGCATTTACAATAGTTTACCGTGGTTTGCTTTTTTTTTTAAAATATTCTTTATCATACATCTCTGGGCTTTTCAATGCTACCCTAGGTTTTACCATGTGCTCATGGCACTTTGCTATGTTTTTACCATTATTGAAAGGGAATCGACAGTATAGTGGCTCTACTAGACCAGCGAGACAAAGTGTACAGTTCAAAAATTAGCGAACAACCCCCTTTGGTGAAATGCAATGCATTTTAAAATGTTGTTGCCTAATGCATTTCTAATAAAAACAGTAACAGAAGAAATCCTTTTTTTTTGTTAGCCTACACAGTCTATACCTGTGCCAGTAACCTCTGAGCCTGAACACTGCACTTCAGCTAAAGAGGAAATGTGAAACTTTCAAAAGCAGCGTTTTGGAGCTGGAGAACCATATTGTCTCGACAGGCCCTCATGCTCCCCAGAGGCCTCGAATGAATGAACCCTCGACACCTCACCCAGCATGCGCTCTTCATGGCAAGCCTGTGGAGTTTTAGCCCTACCCCAGCATTATTTAATCCCTTTAACTTTGCGACAATATTAATCTCTGTCCATTAAAAATTCTCCCTTAAAAAAAAATGCTAATGCCCTACGTCCTAATATATTTCTAAAAAAAGAGTTTGGCAGTGAAATGTACTGTTGTATAACTGGCACAGCCTTTGTAAAAGTTAAAGGATACTGGAAGAAAACCGAGGGACTGAAATAGTACAGTGGAGCACTCGGAGCTCATGGACCCCTGTTTCAGAGTGATTACTCAAAGCCCAGACTGTGACACAATGAGATCATTTCTGCTGCTGAGAAGGAATACATTTAACATTCTAGGCCAGCAGCTCTGGGAGCCAGCAGCAGGGCGTGTGCTGTGTTCGTTGTATAAAAGATTGACGCTCTTCTGAATTCCTTCTAGTATCGCTCACGTGACTCTTCTGCAGGTCCAGGTGTGGGGTGAATGTTCTTCACCCATTGTTTGGGTTCAATGTTTTTGGATATCTGTAAGATTTTGTATTATAATAAAGGTGGTTATTGAAGGCAAGATTGTCCTGACTGAAATGTAACTCTCAGATTCGTAACAGGAGTGCTCCAGCAAGTTTGTTCTAGCATGGTCATTATTATCATTTTAATAACAATCAGACGTACAGGTACTGCAAGCGCACTTTACCTATATTGAGCAGAGGGGAAAATAAAAATACAGCCGCAATTGAAAAACACCTTCAGACATTCTCAGTCCTGTGGCATGAGGTAGAAAAAGCAAAGCAGACTAATCTGATACAAAACAAACAGAAACATCTCTAATTTTTTTTGTTTTAAGCAGAGGACGGGTTATCTTTCCAGTCTTTGCTAACATAAGCCCTGAGGGCAGCTTGAATAATTAGATAGATAAATAAATGACAGCAACTCTGTCAGTATTATGAAACCGCTAAGCAGACAGACACAAACGACAGGCATCATGGCTAATTATCATTTTTTGAACAAGCTATATATTAAGTGCAAAGAATGTCATTCTTCATAGAAACCAGGTACAGTCTTCATGCATTAACAGCTAACTAGGGCAGAAACACAGATTCGCACACCGCCTATGCCATCAAGGGCAGATATCCCTCGGTTTCCACTAAGAAATCATATATGAAGTGCTTGCTCTATTTCCATGCGGTCTCCAGAGCCCTTTAAACCCAGACTTTATTCTGAGCAACTTCTCTGATTCTACCTGCACTAGATACGATTCCCCAAAGGGGTGTTAGATAACTGGTACAGTGTTAGCATTCAGATTCACACAGTCCTGCAACGTAAAGAAATAGATGCACTGGATAGTTTCATTGTGCAACACAAATTCTTTTTAAAGCGCCTGCTTTTATTTTGCAGAGGGCTGGGCCGGCTGCATCCCCCAAGAGGTATAAAAAAGTCCTGAGACGGAAACTCAAGTTGGTTGTTCATCGTGGCACATGAAAGGGTTACAGAACACCCTTTAGGGATACATTGAAATGTGTGATACTTTACCTTTGCTGTGTAAGTGAAGAATTAGTATTAGAGCTCTCAGCCCTTATAAACGTTTCCCAAAGCAAAGTGTAATAAAACATAGTGAAAGCATGGTAAAGCATAGGTAAGCACTGTAAATAATAGGAATGGTAATGCATATTAATAAACAGGAGGCTGTGTGGTCCAGTGGTTAAAGAAAAGGGCTTGTAACCAGGAGGTCCCCGGTTCAAATCCCACCTCAGCCACTGACCCTGAGCAAGTCACTTAACCTCCTTGTGCTCCGTCTTTCGGGTGAGATGTAATTGTAAGTGACTTTGCAGCTGATGCATAGTTCACACACCCTAGTCTCTGTAAGTTGCCTTGGATATAGGCATCTGCTAAATAAATCTGCTAAATAAACATGACAAACCAGAGTAAGCTGTAGTAAATGCATATTATAACTCTGGGAAAAGCATGGTAAAACTGCACAAATACTGTGCAAACATGTATAAGGGATGGTGTAGCTGTGTGTGACTTTGGAAGTGTAACCAAGCAAAAATGACCCAGTCTGCCTTTAGATTGCAGATGCAGATTACAGTTTTCTACGTAGCTGCTTGTATTCCTGTGCTGTGGTTCCACACAATTATGAAATGCGTTTTTTGTCTGATCACTTGAAGATGGAGCTCACCATTTTATCCAAACCATGTATTTCTATTAAAATATCAATGCGCAGTCGGTGCTGCCGCAGTCCATTCGGTATCTGATGGAGCATTACTGTGCACTGTTGTTTATTCGATTTGGATGTTAGAAGGAATGCATGTGCTAATCGCGCGTTCTAAAGGCATTGATTGAAATTTTAATGAAGAGTGGCTTTTCGTCTCGAAGCTGAACTAATGGATTTGTTTTTCGCACATTATAATTTAAATTTGTGATTAAAGGCCGACGAAAGCTATTCTATGAGCACAAAGTTCAATTTAACTTTTGTAAATGTTGCCAGATGAGTGATTGTCTTGCAAAACACTATTGTCCGTTCCCTGACAACCTTGTCTGGGTGTGGACTATCCACACGTTTAACCTGCTGTTACTACTGGTGACATCCAAGCACATAGCAACTGCTTCTGGAAGCACTGCTCAGTAAGTCCTTGGTATTCCCTCCACTCGCCCTCCTCTAGTAATCTACGACTGACTCCATCTAGAACCTTGGAGCAGCAAGGCGTCTTTTATAAATGCTTGTGGGGTTATGGTGTGAGCAATGGGATGAAGAGAACACACTTATCCACGTCTCCAGTGGAATTCTCTCAGAGCAATGGGGATCGTGTTCCACCAGCTGTTTGGAAACACAGCTTTCTTTTTTTTATTTCTATTCAGACACTGTCGCTGTCAATCCTGGTAGATCAGCTGCAGAGAAGACAGTATGAAATGTTCTAGGAAAACTTTAGTGAATCTTAGTTATTTACAAAATACATGGCAACAAGATATATTTAAACATACAACGCCCATAGTATGCATGTAATAACACATCTACAAACATGTAATAAAACACAGATTGCTGTTTATAAGTATGTAGCACAAATATGCATTTAATTATTACAATGTATTTACTTTATTTATACCAGTATGTCCAAACAGAATGAAAACAATCTGTGACAGGAATTACGACAGTAGAAATTTTATAAGTAAAAGTTTATTTTGCCATTGCAAAAAATACAGCAACAGTAATTGGTTTGCTCATGTTGATTTGCTGCTGGAGAGTGGGAGATGCATTTCCCCCGTGTCTCCTCATCTTCATCCATGCACCATAAATCTCAAGGTACAGAAGCAGCCATTTGATTACCCACACTGTTTTATTCAGAGATCTATCATAGGGTCTATAGAAAGGGAAACAAGTCTGCAGAGGACAATGGTGTACTGGCATTGATATAAGCAAAGCCAGACGAGAGGGCAAGTATGCTGTTTCCTATTTACAGAAAGGGTTGTACTCGCACATTGTCAATTGATCATCTTTCAGGGTTGCAGATGTCTTTGCAATTATTACTGCATGCTTATGTTCAGGGATTTTACTGTATATCAGTGGCAACACCTATCATTGTGATAATGTATGTTAAACAAGTGGAGCAGCCTTGCAATGTGTCCATCAAGTGATCAAAGTCATCCAATATATGTAATCTACAGTCCTTTAGCCATACCAGAAATCGGCTTTATGTAACATAATGGCAGGCTGAACACCTCCTGATACAAAATAGATGGTTTGGTAAATCTGTGCAATTAAATCAATGCACTCCAACTGGCAAAACACCCCAAAACGAGCGCTCTTAACAGCAGTGTCATCGCTCCTGTTCGCACCTGTTCACTGGTATTGTATAAACCTGAAGATTATGTTATAACATGGATAGGAAAAGGTGGACATGCAGATACCAACACCAACATATAAGGCATGAAAACCCTCAAGCAGATGAGAACCTGAAGCAAATGTGGAAGCTGCTGTAAATCAAAGTACATTATGTCTAGAAACAAAAATGCTGTCCCTCTTCCTTCATTATAAGATCCGGTACCTTTGTGTTTATAGATGAACCCCTGCTTTCTCGAGTGGTAATATTAATAGGGTCACAAGCAAAATCAGAAATCATGAGAAAAGTCACTGTAGAAATGAAAAGCTTCACAGCATGGTTCAGGTACATCACGCAGGAGAAATGAAAATCCAGCCACTTTGAATATTGTACAAGAAGCAAGGCAAGAAAACACATGGAAGGGAAACGATTTCAGCCTATAGCACTGTGCTCTCGTTGAGACTGCACTTCTGTCACCAGTCTGTAAAAACCATAAAAGGTTAACTTTCTCTATTGTAATAAACAAGGACACTGAGTGAGACCTGGCAATTTAGAATCAGATTCAATTATAGTTAAATTATGGGAGAGGTTTCCAATTAGGCTAAATTGAAACAAAGCTGTCTGCTGCCTGCAAGATGTAAAGATTTAAAAGAACATTCCTTTGAAAGTGAAACGCAGAGCAGAGTAAACAACACATCACTGGTACGTGCATTCATCAGGTCTCAAAGATATCATTGTGGAAACAAAAAAACCAGATATTTCTGGCTGCATTCATTAATCATGAGCTTGCCAGTAAATGCACCAATGTTGTATGCAAGAGAGAGACAGAGAGAGAGAGAGAGAGAGAGAGAGAGAGAGAGAGAGAGAGAGAGAGAGAGAGGTACGATACAATTTAAAAAATAATAAAGTATTCATTTCAGCAGTCATGGAAGCAACTGCCTACCAAGCACCTGCTTTCAGCCAATGATGACTGGAACTGACTTGAGACAGGGAGATGCAGCTTTTATATATTACGGAATTGATGCCATGGTTGCTATTTCCATTACAGATAACAAGTTAGTTAAATGGTAGCCGAGCATGTGCTACATATGGAAAGCATTTCCAATTATTTGTTTTACCCCTGCGCATTACATGAGGCTCACACTCCTGATTTCTCATAAAGTGAAAGGTGTCCAGTAAGGGCAGGACAAATAGCCTTCGAGTTTGACCCCGTTTGCTTTCAGTAGGTGGGGCTAACAGAGTTGATAAGCCACATTGGAATGGAACGAGGAAGGCTGTTCAGCTCTGAGGATTCCCCGATAAGATCAAAGCCCGCTAGCAGTGACACAACACTCTTCTACAAGGTACACACACTCCAGGTAAATTCCAGGTAAGTCTTTTCTTTTCCAGATGTCATGAATCAGGCTTGTGCAGTATGTTTTCCTGCCACCATATCAGTCAGTCTGCAATATATTCTTCAACTGTGTTTATATACTGTATATATATATATATATATATATATATATATATATATATATATATATATATAGATAGATAGATAGATAGATAGATAGATATTATTTTTATTCCAGCTGATGTGTGTGGGAAAATAAAACAGGATATTAGTAACTCAGCTTTATTTCCATTAATCTATATTTTAATTACATTTCTGAAAAGCGACTCTGAGGCCGGTGATGAGGCATCATTTTTATTTCTTTTTTTTTAACTTCCATTTCATTAAACTGGGGCAAGGTGTACTGGCAGCAGCCGTTCTCCAGTTGCTCAAGATTAGCGCTCCGTTATTTCCCCGGAGACTCTGTTTGATGGTAGTTAGAGCGCAGGTGCTGTATTATACAGCAGCGGGATCCGCTGTCTGCTTGCACAGCACAGGCCAATTTCTGGATGCTTTTTATATTTTAAGTATATCTCAAGCGTAAAATTGTAGGTGATGCAAAACATTTGGCCATAGCGCTATCTCTCTCTCTCTCTCTCTCTCTCTCTCTCTCTCTCTCTCTCTCTCTCTCTCTCTCTCTCTCTTTTACCATGCTCATGCACACAACCGAATTCATGGCGATGCTAAACAATGGTTTTGTTTAACTGTTATTAAATGTACAGTATGTCCTTTTTTGCATTTGTGGATATAACTGCTTGGGCCACAGCATGCATCGTTCACAGCAGGGCTCAAGTGCCTGCATCCCATTCAAGACCAATGGACCAGCAATGCATGAGGGAATACAACTTTCTTTTTCTTTAGTTCCTTAATCTACCAAATAGATTTCTTACTCAGTTGCACACAGTGCTCAGGGGGCAGGGAGTTGTGATGCACAGTGCATTGAGAGGGAAAGTTAAGCAGCTACTGTGAATAGAGTTTCAGAATTGATTTATCTAGGTTTGGGGCCTCGGCTGGTGCTTTTCACGTTGATTGCATGTGAAAGTTACGCAAAGCAGCTGTCAATCTCCCAGTCCCAGCAGCAAGGGAGCAAAGGGAGCTGTGGAGCTGTGCAGGGATTCAGTGCTGAAGGTATTACAGTAGACACTCACAGCTTCATTAAAGAAGCTCAGAAACACTGAGGAAATATGCTTACCAGTGCCAGTGCTCTGCATTGCAACCTTAAGGGAACCAAATCAAATAGGATATGTTTGATAATTGCAAAATGCTTGATCGAATAACAATGTCAAACCAGTGGATTGCTTTGGTTAAGCTTGGTGAATGGTTTTATTTTGCATTAGTGTTTTTATGATTGTTTTGAAGTGTTTTTGCCGCTGATTTTTATCATGTAACTTCTTGCCAGGACTCCCTTGAAACGAGATGTATATTTCAATGGCTCTATCCTGGTTAAATAAGCACATTTGAATTTGAATTTGAATTTTCACCTTTCACAGCAGTATTCCTATTTAGGGTTGACATTCGATTCTCCTTTCCTGTCATCCATGTGATTTAAAAAAAAGGTAGTCTGATGAGAAGCCTTGACACAATAATACTGACAGAAAGGCCAGACAGTGAAGCTGAGGGTGTTTAAAATGCAAAAGGAGTCATTGACTTTGATGAACCGTAAAAATATTGCAAAACTAATCAAGTGACTTTTTTTCTAACCTGAATGCAGAAATAATAAACAAACAAATAATAATAATAATAATAATAATAAAGAAAACAGAATACTGCCTTGGACTAAGCATCATGAATTTAAAACAGGATTCATGGACTGTGATAAATGATGTGAGAGTAATGAAATAACAGCGTTCATTATACCACTGAAAAGTATTTTCTGTCCTGTTAGCCTGGTACATTGGGACTGCTTTGTTCCTTTGCAGCTCTTCATAATATAGATCTGTGTTCGTTTTACTCTTATGCTATTTTACAACACGTCATAAATCTATTAAAAATTAGGCTTTCCTGCAGTAAATACAAGCATGAAATGATCAATCAGCACTTTTATTAAACAGGCTGCACTGCTATCGTTGATTTCACAGAAGAAAAAAAAAATCATAATAAATCAGAATCTACACCTGAAAGTGTTTGCACAGTTTCATAGAGCAGAACTCTCTTTCTAGCTTTTTTATTATTAACCCAGGGGTTTATTCATCTCTCTCTCTAGTGTATCCACTCCACTGACAGACAGACAGACAGACAGACACAGATCCTATTAGGCATTTAATTGAGATGTCTCAGAAAATAGTAAAATAAATACTCAGCTGGTATGGTCTCCCAATGTCTCCTGCACAATCAGGAGCAATACAAAATGCTATGAAAAAAAATTGATTTCCCACAGTTTCAAAAGCCAGCCTTTATTTGTTCGTTACTGGAATGACTTTCACATATTGTAAGCGGCACAGTATCCAACCTTTTTCTTTCAACAGCCATTAAAGCTGGAAATATATTGAGCATGCTAAAGGAAAAGGGGATTTGTCAGGGAAGTGACTAAAACTTGGGCATGTTATTGAAACACTGCAATAGGGGAAATAAATCGTATTTTAGTGGAGTATTTTTATATATCAGAGATGGGCATGAACTCCATTTGAATAACTGCATTCTGTGATGCCTGTGGGTGCGAGCTTCAGTAAAAAGGAGTTTCATCGCTTCGCTCCAAGTCTTCAAGGGATATTTCTACTTAACTGTACACGGTATCCTGAGTTATCTAAATTTATAGCAAAACCAGGCTTGCAGACTGCAATCCCTCGGAAGGACAGCTTGTCCTTTGCCACCTTGCTAACATGGCTATAATCACGGCCTGTCCATCAAAGCTGCCAGTGAGAATGGAATCGGAATGCTGAAAGAATTCCAATTACCTGTCTTCTGTTTCCAGAGGTGTCTTCATGATTTACTAAGAGATGAAAATTCCACAATAGGGACCAGATAGAACCTTACTAGGCACAGATCAAACACGCATTGCTTAAGCCCTTGCATCTGTATGTACCTTCAAGCAGTGTTTTTAAAGGGATGTATTTGTCAGAATACACTATTGATATGCAGACAAAAGTTTACAAGATGGCCTAGAGAGACGGTCCCATTCCTGTTTCATGTGCAGCGAAACATCATTACTTCATCTTCTGCCTATTATGAATAAACATGCTTTGTTCATATTTACATACTGTATAGAAACACAGAGTGGTGTGCTTTGAAGGTTTTTTTTTTATCATACAGTATTTCAGAATATATTATCATTGAACAGCAAACCTGGTGAGCAGGGACAGGGGGGGAGAGGGGGGGTTACAGTAACAGTGCAGCAGGAATATATATGACCTTTAAAGGTAAGATAAAGAGCACACAACTTCAGATTTCTTTTCATTACTGCCCCTATTTCTGATGGTTGATCTAGCCTGCATTACAGGATCTCCTGAACTCATAGTAAAACCACCCTGGCCTATCAACAAACACTTTACAATATATATTGTTATAGAAATGCTAAGAACTCACAAAAGTATATCTTTTGCTTGCGTTCACTCATCACACTTTCTAAGAGTGCTGCCATAAAGCAACACACAAAGAAAAGGAATCCCACGTTTGCTCTTTGACTGTACGAAAGATATTTATAAATGCATCAGTGGGAGTTTGCATTGAACTCTTTTCCTCGTGATTTAATTGGAAAGGAACGGCACACCATGTACTGATTAACCGCTGCTGTCTTCTGCTTCTAGAACTATTTCAAGCTCTTGCAAGGTTGCTTTGTGTGGTGAGACTGATCAGAGTGTCATCCCTGAAGAACTGCACAGTGACGCACAGTCCAGGGCATGCAAGAACAACTTGTTATTCATCCACAAATACCGCCACCTCCACAGGTTATTTCTACAATAGTATCCTATTTCTGTGGCTGACAAATTCTGAACCTTGACCCTCTATTCATGAGCAATTGTGAACAGCAACCATTATCTCTCCTTGACTGGCTGCTAGTTAATCATGGTCACAAGGTTGCATGTACAGCAAAACAAATCTGACTGACAGAAGGTCTCCTTGGGTGATTTCTTTCACTACCTATCATCTCAATCAGTTGTCTCTGGTGATCTTTATTGGTATTGTTTAGTACCAGGGCTGACCTCCACGGTTGTCTCCCCAGTGCCCACATGGGAGATGAATCTTAAAGACATGATGCCTTCCTATCTTCTCCTCAGACTCTCCAGCTGTTTAGATCTCTCTGATTATGAGCAATGTTCTCAAAGGCAAAAATGCATGCAATCGTTTTGTGTAAATCAGCATTGAGCCTATTGTTTTTTTGTAGAAGAGGCAGAGAGATCGATACTTTTGCGACTTTAAAGTTGTTTCTGAAACTTTCTGAGATACAAAGGGTACGGTAGTTAATGATCCCCCATGTCACTCCGATCCTATATGTATTCCAAATACACCATCGGTGAGATCTGAGGTCACAGCAATATGCAAATGAAAATTAAGTCTGTGTATTCTTTTGCAAGGGCACAGTTATGCAGGAATCAGCTCTCCAGTGACAGAATACTGATGAAGAACAAATCTTCAAAGCATTGGACAGCAAAACTTGAGGTTTACTTGAACTGCAACATGAACTGCTGTACTGAATACATTACATTAAGTGTATCTAATTACTGTCTATTTACATAGTAGTTACTTAGTAAATTCATGTGTACTTACACATACTTACAATGTCCTTATGCACAGTTACCACAATGTACGTAATGTGTAAATCTTTTTGCACGAGAAAGACCTACCACATGGGTGGTTAAAAGTTACCAGGATGTAATCATAGAAACAAAACAATGACAGAAATGGGATTTCAAGAGCTGGAACAACACTTGAGAAAATAAGTTTCTGCATTTTAGTAACCCTAAAAAACTTGCTCTTTAAGACATAGCAATATTGGTGGCTTATTATTTGTATTAATCTGGCCGTCCGATATCTAATATTTCCATCAAACGTCGATATGCCAAATGTACCAGCCTGAAATGTGCTCAACACAGTTAACCTTCAAGGGGCAGATGCTGTACGTCTTTTAGCAATAATCATTTTGTATAGAAAACATATACTAACAATATTCTAAAAGTTACTAGAAAAAAATCTATACATTTACATATTTAAGAGCAGCAGGATCAATACAATCATCTGAGCTTAATTTAAATCTAAATTCACTACAGACGGTTAAAATAATATCTGAGACTTTAAAAGTGATTTTGTCATTCGATCACTTTTTGAAAATGCTAGATGACATTTTTTTAATTCAAGTTAATAAGCGATTCTTCTTCTTTTTTTAATCCCTTTAAAGTTTTGAAATTGTTTTCTCATGGTAGTTATGTTACAATAAAAGGAAACGATGCTGTTTCCTGTATAATATTATATCCCTAGGGTTACCCTGTGAGGTCAGAGAACATTGGAGTTTTATGCAGATTCATTAACGCTGAACTTTGAATTTCTTGTTGACAAGAGTCTGTATTAAGGCTTGCATATCCAGTATTTTATAGCTTTATGTTAAAATCGGCCTGGTGAGGGATTTGTAAAAAGTCATTGCAGCATGAACCTTTGATACCCTCCTTCACACTAACTGAATTGTATTTACAGTGTAATAGCATGCGTTGTTACATAGTAATTACATTGTAAAAACATATATATTTTTAAAAAGTGTAATTACAATAGATGCCGGCAACTGAAAACACTTCATTGTAATTAAGCATGCTGTTGCATTGTAACTACCCAACCATGTAATTACATTGTTATTACCGACTACATGACACATGTATCAATACAAATGTATTATTAGCACCAGCACTTGGTGTGTGTTCTGCACATACTGTATGAAGGTTATAGCTGACAGTAAATGTGTTAGGAAATGCATCACATTAAATGTAAGTATGGCAATATAATTTTAATGGGCAGCAGCATGGTTCTAGATGTAATGTGTTTTTTTACATAAAAAAGAACAAATCATCAGGTCTTTGTTGACTGGTATTGGTAAAGAAAAGATAAGCAATTATACACGTTGCTGGTTTTTTAAATAATCTTTCCACACAACACAGCCTGGAAAGGAAGATGTGATTTCCCCCGCAGTAGCATTGTTACAGAAACCAATATTAAACTTGTAAGCTGTCAGATAATGAAACGTAATAATTAAACAAACCCAAAGGCTCCCGCAAAATGCGATCTGTGATCAAATACATACCGTACACAATGAGGATAATCAGCGCCCTTATAGCAGAGGAACCGTCTGCCCGAATCGTGGCACCTGGTTAAAACAGAGCGGAGAAGCTGGCATGGAGGTGCCTGTCATTCATCATAACCACAAGTGTCTTCATTATACAGGAAGTGGACCTGACATTGCCACAGGCAGCCCCCTTATAACTATAACCATCTGCACCATTACATTCCTCCTCATACTGTAGGGATTGCTGGTGTAGATGGCAGAGCAGCTTATCTTTCTCCTGTGCCATACACAGAGGAAGGGAGAACGCCATGTTTTCATTCGGACACAAGTGACCAGAAATGCGTTTCGACCAGCATGTCTCTCCAGTGGGTAACAGAAGCATCATAGCAGTCACACCTATGGATTTACAGTGCAGGAGGCAGCCGTCCTCTCTAATGGGTTTGGTGTAAGAAGTACACTCGGTTCTCTAATGCTTTAGGATGCAAACCTTAGATTTGATTTCTCTCCAAGGCTTTAAAGTGAGTAATATTGTTTTGCTGCAGAAATAGCTATGAAGGCAAAGGACATTCAACCATTATTCGTTTTTGCTATGGATTGGGACCACAAACCCCGTAGACAATATGAAACACGATGTTGCATTATTGGGCTGTGTGTATGGAGCTGGAATTAAATTAGTCTTTCAGTGAAATAAAAACATTTTAAATTAGTCAGCACTTTGCGTTGTGTTCTTGCAAAGGCTACACTAACAAATAAAACACAATACTGAATCCTAATCTAGAAATTATTTCATAAAACAAAAAATATATATATGTGTGTTTGTTTGTCATTTGTATGATCCTGAAACTTTGACTTACAACCTGGTGGCTTTTGTGGGAATTAATATTCAATAAAATGGAACTCATTAAAGAAAGTTTTCAGTTCCATCACACAGTATTGGTTACATTAGATTTGATATACCTTGTTTCTAATAACACAGCCAGCTTTCAGGGGCTGGACAATACAATAAAGAGGCATCACAAACTACATCACCACAGATTGTGCACCAAAGAAAATAAAAATGGTTTATCCACAAACTGTTGAGTTGTGTTCTTGCACCTGTTCATCCTCTATGTAAGTGTCTCTAGCTTTTGACATGGTAGACACTACCTTTTCAAGTTTGTGTAGTCAACCTACATATTGTTCATTTGTTCCTTAAATAAGCAAGAGCATGCATCAATCTTATTCATCCCAGTCTTAGCATGTGATCTGCACATGCTACCATGTGTTGGTATCAAGTCAATGGTTTGTTTTAGATAACCTTGAGAACATTTCTGTTTTCATGCGATACTATGATATCAGTGAAAGCACACAGCGTCTGCAAATCTCAGACTAATCTTTCAATTATCTCTGTCAGTTTTAACAAAGACAAAACAAAGCCTCTGTTTGTTTTTCATTTGCACGCTCTAAAGTCACCCTTATGTGGATTAAATGATGCAAAAAGTTTGTGTTTCACTGTAACCAATCAAGACCAAAAGTGACAGCTGGGTTATCTAAGGACGTCAGCTGCTGAACTATTGCAGGCATTGAGCTGTTCAAGTGTCCTTCTACCATCTGCCATCTGGAACAACTCATTACACATTTAAACTGCTCAGCTGACCGTAAAACCTATCAATTATAAAACTGAAGCAATTGCATTTCAGTACCCAATTACCAAATTCAGAGGAGAAGAGCGCAATTCATCTGGTTGTTTTTCAAGATGCTGTAATTCTGATCTGTCATTGGACTGTCCATTGATTGCGGGAGACAATGTCCTTCATGGATAACACAGAAACCGACAAACAAAATCATCTGTGTTTCCATATGGAAGGCTCAATTCTCAGCTGAAAGTTACAGTGTGCTGCTTTTCCCATAGAACCGACATGGATATTTATTATTATTATTATTATTATTATTATTATTATTATTATTATTATTATTATTATTATTATTATTTATTGAACCAGGATAGAGCCCTTGAGATATACATCTCATTTCATGGGGGGTCCTGGCAAGAGAAGGAGGCAAGAAGTAAAATATCGACGGCAAAAAGAGACAAATCATTCAAACAGGAGAAACAACAGTAATACAAAACGTACAATACTGCAGAAAAAACAGATGAAAACAAATTATTTTCAACATACACCTTTAAAGTTTTCCGGACATGCTTCTAGCTAGCCGTGGGTCAACAAAAAAGGCTTTATTGGTTTAAAAGTGCCAATGGTAAGCTGCAGTATAACAAGGATTTTATTATGCTATCACAGCTTTCAGCTTTCTGATTACAAATAAAAACTGCACACTTTTCTTTTTTTTAATCTAAAGGATTTATCAAGGCATGAAGAGAGTGTGACATTCCACCTCGTCTAATTGCAGATTTATACACAGCCTTTGAGCGAATGAATTATGAAGTGCCTCTGCCCTTTAACTTTCACTATACTCAAGTCCGCCAGCCTGTTACAGCACTGTCAACTGCACAGGCTCAGGAGATGCATGTTCTGCTCACCTACACTTTATGGCAGCTCATAAAAAGAGCTTTGAATTTAATACAAAATCAATCTGATTTGTTGCCTTTTAAGTTCTTGTGGCTGCAGGATTCTTCAAGTCCAGATCAAGCCCGCAGCTGAAATACTTTTAGAGAAAGTAAACTATCTGACAATCAGCAGAGGTTTGGTTTCCTGAGCACAGAAGGTAAATTGACACCAAGGAATCAGTTTTACTGTAGCACTGAAAGCCGACAAGGGAGGCTGCTGCTTTTAAGACAGATATGTTATAACCATGTTCTTACACGGTTGTGTATACCCACTATTTCAAGACCATGTTGTTCAGCTGAGCCAACATGATAGAAAATATCAAATATCTTCAGCAAAGCAGCTGGGCCGCAGGTACTGTAAAGCATGTCGCTGTCTGAAGGATGGTAAATGCAACTGGGCAAACAGCCATACAGTTATATTACTGGGTATGAAAGCGAGCACTGCAGAAATAAATCATGTCTTTTTTTAATTCCGTTTTTTGCTTAAAGAAACTACTTTTATAAGGAGAGATTAGCCTCACACCATTCTCTAGTGACCCACATTATTTATACTGCACCAGCTGCCACGTAATAGATGGGAGAAGCATGAACTCATCTCGTCCTTGCCGGACTAATTGCTCAGAAACCCTCACCTATCTGGTGTGCTCAGATTGATTATTCAATAGGTACACCCTCACCTATCCAGTGTGCTCAGATTGATTATTCAATAGGTACACCCTCACCTATCCAGTGTGCTCAGATTGATTATTCAATAGGTACACCCTCACCTATCCGGTGTGCTCAGATTGATTATTCAATAGGTACACCCTCACCTATCCAGTGTGCTCAGATTGATTATTCAATAGGTACACCCTCACCTATCCACTGTGCTCAGATTGATTATTCAATAGGTACACCCTCACCTATCCAGTGTGCTCAGATTGATTATTCAATAGGTACACCCTCACCTATCTGGTGTGCTCAGATTGATTATTCAATAGGTACACCCTCACCTATCCAGTGTGCTCAGATTGATTATTCAATAGGTACACCCTCACCTATCCAGTGTGCTCAGATTGATTATTCAATAGGTACACCCTCACCTATCCAGTGTGCTCAGATTGATTATTCAATAGGTACACCCTCACCTATCTGGTGTGCTCAGATTGATTATTCAATAGGTACACCCTCACCTATCCAGTGTGCTCAGATTGATTATTCAATAGGTACACCCTCACCTATCCAGTGTGCTCAGATTGATTATTCAATAGGTACACCCTCACCTATCCAGTGTGCTCAGATTGATTATTCAATAGGTACACCCTCACCTATCTGGTGTGCTCAGATTGATTATTCAATAGGTACACCCTCACCTATCCAGTGTGCTCAGATTGATTATTCAATAGGTACACCCTCACCTATCCAGTGTGCTCAGATTGATTATTCAATAGGTACACCCTCACCTATCCAGTGTGCTCAGATAGCACAATCACTTCCACACATTTGCCAACCAGTTTCCTAGAGGCAAAGGTACATAGTATATACAGCATAATGACTTATAAGAGTATGTTGCACATTTAATTTCAAAGTAGAGGACAGATCCACAACATAGTGGACGGACCCCATTTGGTGTTTTCGGGTGTGGCAGTGGGCACTAGGAAGGACCTAGAACCACACAGCTCCACCCTCTGAATCTTACACTTCTCACGTGTTACACTGTGGCTGTGTCGTACCAAATTAGATTCTCTTATTAGGGGCACGTGCTTAAAAAGGGACAGACTTGCTCGTCTGTTCTTCTGATGGCAAGCCTTACAAGAGGTGGAAGAAAAAACTACACAGAGGATGTGGATGGCCCATGTACGGATAGCCCAGATACACAGAGGCAGCGGAACAAATACTGCAGCAGGAAGCATATTTGGAATATATATTTTTGTATATATAAATAATGTTTTCTTTTAAGCATTCGAAATAGTTAAGTCCAGCACATAAAAAAACCCTGCCTTATTTAAAATAAATAAATGCGTAAATAAATACAATGTGAAACTGAAATGTCAGGAATGTTTCTACTGAATCATACAGAGTACTCGTGCCCCAGGCCATTCTCACAATGGTTACTCTCTATTTAATTAACTCAAGGGACCCTATTTAGCTATTCTTATAGGAACCTTACTTCTATTACATTTTGAGCTGCAATCCACATTTTAGAAATAATTAAAAACAAACAATCCTAGAAGCTTTTATAACTGTATGCAATTCCTACACAAGATGGTTAAATCACAAGGTCCCTCATTTCCTAAAACATTTTCCTCCAGCACTTTATATTAAGTGTCTCTAATTACTGTGTATTTACATAGTAAATACATGTGTACTTACATATCATTACAATGTTATTATGCATAGTTACAATGCACTTCACGTGTAAATCTTTTTGCACAATATACTGTATGTAAGTACACAATTGTATCAGAAAAGGATTAGAGTTCAGGTTAGGGTTATATGCAAAAAAACTACTGAGTTTCCTACTGAGCCTCTGAAGTCAAGCAATAATAATAATAATAATAATAATAATAATAATAATAATAATAATAATAATAATAATAATAATAATAATAATACAGAATAAACAAAAAAGACAAGTGTGTGAAACAGATGTTCCAGTTGGATATGTAAATGGTGTTTCTGTCCTCATTTTTTCAAAGGGCAGGGAGGAATGCTATTTGCAGCAGGTCTATAACTAACCGTTTGAAGAGCATTGCTTTGAGCAGCTTCCAGCCCTGCCCTGTACAAGAAAGACAGTAGCAGCCGACTGCTGCAATTAAAACATTTACTGTGCACAAGAACGCTGTGTCGACATCCCAGAGGAAACATCATGAGGGCAGCAGCGCTTTCTTCGAATTAATTAAACAGCAGCACAAGCAGTCACTTTCCTATAGAATACACTGGAGTAAATGGATGAATGAAAATGTGTATATGAACACTTTATTTTGCTTTTCCTTTACTTCTAGCCATTGTTTGGTATAATGTGTTATTTATGCTATGCAAAATGGACAGCTGTTTCCTAGCAAGTGAAGGCACCGCTGTATTCTGGACGCTGTAGTTTATTCTAGGAACATGTCATCCAGGCACATGAGATATCATTGGAAAGCCCCAGGCCTCCTCTTTCATTTGGTACATTGACTGTGAGTTTTGAGTTACAGGCACTTGAACACGCCTACCGATTTCCTGCGCATCACAGCACTGGAGCACTGAATGAAGGGGTGGTAGAAAGGACGCATATAAGCATGACTGACATCAATGGAAAGCGCAAAGCCTGCGCTTTTAAATTACATTGAAACCGGAATGCTATCTGTTGAAGCAACCAAGTAATAGGCAACAAACGAAACTTAGGAGCTGACTCATGTCACATGACTCAAGCCTTTGTATCGGTTTGCTGTAGTTTCGCTTAGGAACGTGTGTTCAGGACATACGATACATCATTGGAAAGCTCTAATTCTGTACTTTCAAACGAGCCTTGAACCAGATAAACGTTCTAGCTATTATGGTGCCTGAGATATTCAGGCGAGAAGGTCGGGCCGGCGATACACTACGCCTGGGGTCCATCCAGACCCCAAACCTAAAACAACTTGGGAAATTCAATCAGGCTACTTAGACTAGAATTATCCTTTGCATAGTGTAACAGGATGGGTGCCTGACAATTGCCTAAAAGGAAACACAAATCAAGTCACTAGATCCACATAATAACTGATACAAAAGCACTGTGGGGTCCAAATGGACCCCAGGTTACCTTACTAAGGTTAAAGCAGGTGCGAATGAATTAATGCAGGAACAGTGCAGCAACCTAAATGCTTTTGAACAATACTGACAATGCAATGCAATCACTATGTTGGAATATGATCTGCTTTTAGGCTACATCTGCATAAATAAATATTGCAATGTACACAATCATTCAATTATATGTCACATAACCACAGGAAATATGAATCCTATTTCAAGGATAATTATCAGTGGGTAGGAAAGATTAGCTTAATTGTTGCCCAGATCTTTATGTACAGTTACAGATTACTCAAAGAAGCATTGTTCCTTCTTAAAACGTAACACTTCGGTCTTGAAACGGGTGGAACACACAGTTAACTAATCATTTGTGCTTGGGTTACATTTACATGAAGTGCGTCTTTATTCCAATCAATTTACAAACGCGTCTTTACAATGCATTACAGTGTAAGTACACTCGTGTAATTGCCTAGATGTAATTACCTAGATTGTTGTTTGGTTTGCAACAAGTTTTTTGACAGGATGGGAAGAAACGGTTAAAAAAAAGAAAGAAAGGAGACTTCAAAATGATAGTGGATGTACGGAAAGAATGAATTAATGATGAACATTTGAAATGCGGACAAGAGGAGTGCGGAGAAACAAGATCACAGGAATGGAAGCAGGAGACAGAACATGGTTATTCCAGTCAGGGCTGCAGTTTAAATGCGTCTTTTTGTACCACTTTCTATTACAGAGCATGAATGCTCATTTTCACCCGCCTCGACTTGTGTAACTCCCTCCTCCTTGGCCTCCCCACCTACGCTTTTACACCAGTACAACAACTTCAAAACGCCTCTGCCTGTACCATATTCAACATCCCCCACTCCTTCCATACTCCTCCCCTCTCCTCCTCCAGCTACACTGGCTCCCTGTCTATTATCGCCTGTCTGTTATAGTTGCCTGGTCAAATTACTTACACTTGTGTACAAATCTCTCCATGGTCTTGTCCCACCTTATCTGGCTGCACTGATCACCTGCTATGTTCCTCCACATCTCTTACACTCCCAGTCCCTATTGTCCCTCTCTGTCCCACCCTCGCCCTGTGCCCAATCCCGTTTCTGTTCCTTTGCCCTTCAAGGCCATTTCCTACGAGAGCTGGATTTGCATAGCGTTGCATGTGGGGTTTGCCTGTAATATCCCTTCCAGCAAAGCTACAGCTCACATATGAGAACTTCCAGTGCACTTGAATGCTGAACACCACATTGGTGGAGGAAACAGAGCAGCAGCAATGCCATGCAGCTCTGAAAGAGTGGGGATGCGATGGAACCTTGCAGAAGATTTCAGCCTGTAATATTGTTATGTGGAATCAGAGTACTCAACTTCCCCTGGTGCATTCGTTAGAGCAATAAACATTCAGGACAGGGAGGCTCAGGAGCTTGAGCTCCACGCTGCACCACGTGTGTCTATTTTTCCAGCTAGTGAAAGGACAACGGGTGCACAGTGATGGAGAAATATTCAGTGCAGGAATCGTATGAAATTCGTCCCAGGTCTGTTGCTGGCAGATGCCAATCCGCTCACGAGGCCGGTTGGGGAGGTTTCACAGGATGTCGGGAGCTCATTCCACTCTTATGTTGCCCTCGGGTCATGGAGAGTTACTGGGCGGTGGAACAGACTGTCAAGCGTCCCCAGAGCTCGACGCACAGTAAAGATCCCGTGAGCTCAGCTTTCCACTCAGTTGGTTTCCTTTGCAACACAGACAACTCTCCATGAACATCAAACCCAAGCAGCGTTCCAGCTTCTATCAGTGATGGAATTCGTACTGCAGGGGAGAGCTAGCTGCGTCAACGCAGGGTGAGCATTATAGAGCACAGCTGCATGTACGCCTCTCAAAGCAGAATGCACCAAACAATGTGCCCCCTGCCGCCCTACTCCCTACCTCCTACTCGAACCGACCACCACCCCCAGAAAGTCTGCAACAGTGGGGATTTTGTGAAAGAGCTCACTCCCACTTACTACAAAGCAGCACAGACTCCATCTATTTATATTGTATACTTTCCACACTTCAGTTCAATTTTTAAGAACTGAAATGACTTCCTGTGCATGGGGTGTGGGAATTAACCAACACCCATCTGCTTGCTTTACAGGAAATGTACATTATGTTTTTTTTTGCTTTAGGAACAGACTCCAGCAGCATGAAGAAGTCTGGGTACAGTTTAAAAGCTGAAGATCTGGCCTGAGATTAACGAACATGAACATGCTTCAGTGTACTTATACAAAGCAATTGAACTGAACAAGAAAACAGAAAGAGGCTGCAGCTTTGTTATTATTATTATTATTATTATTATTATTATTATTATTATATATAAAAAAGTAATTTTGTTGGATGTACACAAAAGGTTTAAATGATAAAATTATTTTTATTTCTGGACGTTTCGGACAAAAGCCCTTCTTCAGCTGTGCAGAAAAAAAGTAACTTAACTTAAGTAGCTTTCTTGTGCACTGCAGTTATACCTCCTTTCAAACCTATATATATATATATAGGCTGTGTGGTCCAGTGGTTAAAGAAAAGGGCTTGTAACCAGGAGGTCCCTGGTTCAAATCCCACCTCAGCCACTGACTCATCATGTGACCCTGAGCAAGTCACTTAACCTCCTTGTGCTCCGTCTTTCGGGTGAGACATAATTATAAGTGACTCTGCAGCTGATGCATAGTTCACACACCCTAGTCTCTGTAAGTCGCCTTGGATAAAGGCGTCTGCTAAATAAACAAATAATAATAATATATATATATATGCTGTATACATACATTACATACATATATTCTAATTGAATCGGCCCCTGCACACTTTTATTAATAGTCCTTTTAACTGAACATGACGGGATCGAATTCCATCCAGGACCCCTTCCTCTCACATCTCTGTATCGCTGATATAAAAGATTACGTGTGCTGCTCAGTCATGTGTGAGAATTGCATTTTTGATGCAGTCATATAAAAATGATTTCATTTGGTCTGGGTCTCCATGCATCATGATGGCTTCGAATGTGCACCTGTCACTCTGGTTTAGAAACAGGTTCTTGTCACTGACACTTAAGAAAGTGACCTTGCACAGTTGTCTTAAGAGGGCATGTTGCTGTTTGATTCCACTGCAGTATATTGAACCATCCTTTATGTTTTTACATTACTGTAATCCGATTCGATATTGCTTCACCTGTTCTCTCTACATGTTCTGCAGAGTGCTCTGCAGTTAGCAAAGGTGTCCCTGTGTTGTCATCATAGCTGAGCATGACTGTTGAAATCTCTTAAGAGGGAAAACCACTTCAGTTGATTTGATGCTCAGAATTGAAATCATTCAAACAGCAACACCAAAACGTTGTTAAAAAGCTTGTCTTGGTTTTTTCTTCCAATCATTTTTTTTTTTTACTAAATTGGTGGATATAACCCTTATAAGAGTGTCCCCATAGTAAAAGCATAGCAAAGTGTAATGAAGCACAGTGAAAGAATGATAAAGCATAGGTAAGCATTGTAAAGAATAGCAAGGTAGGGTAAAGCAGATTAATAAACCAGGGTAAACTATGTAAATGCATAGTATAACCATGGCAAAAGCAGGGGGGGGAACTGCAAAGATACCACAGAACATAGGAGACATTTACACAGGGGACATGGGGGGCATGGGGGACACCCGGGGACATGTGGGACACGGGGGACACAGGGACATGCCCCCTCACGTTTTCATTATTTCAGATAGAATAATCTTTATGCATGCATCAGCTACAGAAACTAACCCCCACACACACACACACTTTTTAAACCACATTTACGCCACCTTCACCTAAAACTCTTATAAGGGTAAGTCTGTAACAAAAATGATTCACGTTTAACACTGAGGATCCATTTAAAAGTATGTAAAGAAAACAAAAACACATTTATTAATAATAGTATTACAGTAGCGAACTGGCACCCAGCCCAGTGGTGAGTGGTTACACGGTATCTACTTCATGCATTAAGTACACAGCTTGTAATACAATAGCTTTTAAAATCTCATTTTGATTTTAATAACACAACAACAAAAGGCTCAATAAAAATCCTGGATTAGATCAATTACCAGCCTCGGCGAACGCAGTCCAAAGTCCTGACTTTTGAGACTTTGGAAAAATGTATAATATACTGTATATTACAGTCATTATCTTTTAATCCTTTAGCAGAGGTGATTTTCTAACTGCTGTCATAATCATGAATAAAAACACAGAACTCTCGCGTTTGTGTCTACCAGGGTTAGGTTTGTGTGACTCCTCTAATCAGTAACACGCCAAGCCCTTACGATTATGAAGTGATTTTCTTCAATTAGACGTCTGTAACAGACAGCTTAACAAAACTACAGCATATCCGCTTCAGAAGATCACACATCGATAATCAGGGATTTAGAAAGAAACAGGAAAACCCCATTTCGCTTTTAATATTGTGTTGTATAAAGGGTTCAGAATAAGCGACGTTGTGTAATACAGAGGAATTCACATTTGCATTGCTTTCCTGTTGTGTAGAGGTTAATATTCAGGGCACTGTCCTTGATGGTCTGGCATTCAGAAGCAATCCCTTCACACATACAGTACAGCTGTGAGCATACTGGTGGGCCCTGGATTAATGTGCTCTCACAGGGGACTTTGCAGCTGGGAACCAGGTAGATTTAATAAGGTACGGTGTGCAGGGCGAGTCAGCTTTGTGCTACAGAGAAGCAGGTGTGTTGTAGCTCACTGTGGGTCAAACAGATGTGCATTCCATGGGATTCATTCCATGTTGTTTCTGTACAATGTAATTTGTAACTTCAGTTTTGCTGTTTTTTTGTGTTTTATTTATAAATGCATTGACGGTAATTTATTTGCAAATGCATGGCATGTCCACATTCGAAAAATGTGAGCAATATTCAACTGGGTTAATAAAATGAAATACTGAAGGACCTGACGCTCGGCCAAACCCCTGGTTCTCGGTTCTCAGTTCACGGCTCAGCTCCTCCTCTTGACCCAGGATGGCTGGGTCTGAACTTCTCAACAGATCCTGGTTGCTGTCTGTAAGCTGTAAGGTCACTCAGTCTTGTCGTCTGGACGGGTCAACCCACATGTCAGTGTAGAAATGAGAACACTGCTTTGATTTAGTTTACATTGCTTTCCTTTTAGAGAGGCAGGCTGTCATTGGAAGTATAAGCTTGCTGAAACGCTGCATGGATTTCAGGTCGCTACTGGAACATGTGTCTGTACTGCCACTTGAGTGTCACATGAAAAAGGGGTCTGAAGCCGTTATCCAGCTGTCATTATCCAGCTGTCATTATTCAGCTGTGTGATTGAACACCAGTTCATGAAACATCAACCTGCTTTATTTAAAGGGGTTGGAGTAGAGTTATTGGTAAAACTGGAGTTCAGCTGTTCATTATATAAATATGTTATTAATTATGTTATTAGCAGTTATAACAGTCGTATTAATTTACACGTGTGCGATGCATTGTTTGTAATAACATCTGTTATTTCTTTGTTTCAAAATCTTGCCCTTCAGTCAGAGTTTTCATTGAGATTAGAAACCAGTAAACAGTTCCTTCACTGATATCACTTCCACTGAAATCTTTAAACAGACTTACATTTCCAACATTGCTTTGCAATTGTTATATTTATCTAAAGCAAGGTCTAACTGTGCAGCGGCCATCCATTTTAGGGCATTATTCTGAAGTTATTTCTTATTAGTTCTAGATTTGTAATTGGAGTTTTGAGAATCTTAGCCCTGAATTTTGCTCAATTTAAAAATAAAAGTTCTGCTTTCAAGGATTTTCAGGACACAGGCATTTCATTTCGAGTGCTTACTTTGGGATCATTTTAGCTAGTTAGAATTCCATTAGCCGAGGCTGTCTTAAAATCAATAATCCAGAGAGGCTCATTATCCATTGTTGCTCCACCTCCAATGCTGGGGGAGTCTCAGGTAACCGTCGCTGGCTTTGCAGTTCATCGCTGCACTTTAGCACGGACTTGAATCCGACTGAATTGTCCTCTAGGGGCACAAACATAAGACAAGAGGCATTGATAGCGGTCGCGGAACTTCTCTGCTGTTCCTATCAATTGTGCAGCAGACATGTGATCTAAGATAGATTGAATAATCGTAGCGGTAGGTGCAGTAAAACAGCATTACCATTAGGAGGCTGTTAGCTCTGCTTAAGAACCTCCAAGTGTTTGTAATAGCTGTACAGGGCTACAGAGGTTAACCTACCTGTCTGTAACTGTATTACTGTTAAAAACTCAAACACCAACACGCAACACGCAAAACCCAACCCCACGCCAGGTGACATGCTAATCAGGGATACGTCTAGGGCCCCAGAAAGCAAATGCCAGAAAACACCACAATCCCTTACCGTGATCAGTAACACTTTACATATAGTGTCTGCAATGACTGTGTATTTACACTGTAGTTACTAAGTAAATACATGTGTACTGACACATAATTACAATGTCATTCTGCATCGTTACAATGTACCTAATGTTTACATTAGAACAGTTCATATCTGAGGTTGCTGTCATCCGTGCCTGCTGAGCTGCTGCTGAGTTTTATGCTTTCTGTTTAATGATTGATTGTGTTTTTGTACTCCTTATTGATTGTGTTTGATGTTGTTTGCTGTGGTGGTGGGAGCCTCTTGCCAGGTCCTCATTGTGAATGAGAATTTGTTCTCAAATCAAACATCTGGAGCAATAAAAGTTTTGATTGACTGATTGATTGAGTGCCACGCATTGGGGTTTCATTCCCTTCTCTCCAAATGCAAAGCTGGTTAGGAAAACCTACGGTACTGTACCTGCTGCTCGTCCAGATATACCAAGACCCACCTTTATAAACATTCAATTGTCTTGGACGACACAAACGTGTTCTGATGTTTAGAATTCGGTTTAATCGGGTTCACTCACTCAAGCCTAATTTAATTACTGGAGTTAGTTTTTAGGCGTCTAATAATATCTCAATGTTATCAGCAGTTGCTGTTGGCAAAACACCCATCAGAGAGAGAGGAGACAAATGACTGTCAAGCAGCTGTGCAGCCCAAGGGAGCGACGCCCCGTTTCTTTCAATGCCTTCCCTGCTTGCTACACTGAGCATACAATGAAAACCAAATCGAAATCAATGGTTTATTTAAGCCAGGTGTTTGTTTATGCACCCTAACTCCTTATATAATCTCTAATAATTCTGCTTCTGGGACATAAAACATTTTGATTGCTGGTTAAATTGAATTATTTGAATTAGGCCCACTTAAGAGTATTGTAACAAGAGGAAAGAAGTGGACACACAGGAACACACTTGCATGAGGATGGAAACGCGAGGCTAGAGCAGCAATTCATGTTGAATCGATGGCCTTTTTGCTTGTAGGAAAATGATTGACAGTAAATACTGTTGTAACCAATAACCTTACGAAACAGTCAGGTGGCAAGTCTTCAGCAATGCATGTATAACTTCAGTGTTATATTACAAGAGACCCTCAGAATCACTGCATTTACAATCCAGACAGGTATGTCTCTTTATCCCACTTACGCAGCGGAAGGAAAATGTGCTGACTGTGTGTTGTTTGCCCCGTGTCACGCATTTATTTTCATAATATACTGCAACGCTTCCTGGCGCCGCGATACCCAAAGCGAATAGGATGCACACAAAACATTGCCTTAGCAACAGGACAGCAGGAATATTTACCCAAGAAATAAAGACTCAGGAAATGGGTAAAATGTGATTGAACTGTTCTTTATGAAACGTAAAAGCGTCCGGAATTGTTACTGGTAATAATATGGAAATGTTTTTTGTATTTTCTATCTGTTATAAAACAACAGGGAGTATTGCGATTCATAATAAGACAGTTTCGAATGATTAAGCTCAACACAGCCACGCTATGCACAGTTGTGAGAAGATGCTATAGCATTGCTGCAATAAAAGCAGAAAGAATAAATCCAACAGCATCATGAATTTGTATAATAGTTGCTTATGAATGATAATATGAGTTATAATATTGCCAGTTGTAAGTTTCATTGACTTACAATGCACCCCTGATATATATTCATGTGCAGGTATCATTCTTAGGTCAAACACATCATAGTGTGTACATTTTGTGTATATGGCATTGTATTGCATTGTATTCATTAAAAAATATACTACATGATGATACGAAAGACAATATACTCTTGTTGAAATGTTTGTCTAATTTTAGAACTGTGACTGTGGAATTTGCATGATATATACATTCATATTGTATGTGTGAATAAGGATCACATCAATAAGGATCACATCAATAAGGATCACATCAATAAGGATCACATTCATAAGGATCACATTCATAAGGATCACATTCACAAGGATCACATTCATAAGGCTCACATAAGAATTGAGATTAGAACACCAGGCGTCATTGTTTCTCACGCTGTCCATCTGTAAAACATGTGTATGTCTTCATACCCCCTGAAAGACCAACACTAATGGTGAGTCTTCTGTTCATATGCTTTATTCTGATCTTCCAGTTAGCAGCATGGGAGATGCCTGCGAGCAACTGAGTGGAACATGTACACTGATGGAGATGTTGCAGCAGCTGGGACGGACTCCATAGCTAGGGAGCCTGGGAGATCGTTCAATTAAAAGCATGGATTTGTTTGCTGTGCTCGGGTAAGCATATCCATTTATTCCCATGTTCATATTTCATAATACTCACTTGAGGGGAAAACACATACAAGATGAAAAGAGAATTAAAGACTGACAATGCTTTTGCTCTGTTGTTTGTGTTATTAAAATAGACTCCAGAAGCATCGTTTGATAAAATAGCGAACATATCCTTGTCGCCCCCCATTTTATTATTTTAAGTGTTTGTATTTTATTATCATAACCAAATCCCGAATCTTTTTTTTTTTTTTATTACATGGCACATCTGTAACGGACTAGACCAGGGTCCATTATGTGTTTTATCAAACCAGGAAAACGTGTGGTAACCTCTGAAGAAGGGGCGAAGTGGAGATTGCAAAGTTAATGGAGTTCCCTGAATGAACAGAAGAACCACAGCGGCTCTCATTATTATCCTCTTTGGAAAACGACTGGAGGCCAAATCATTTCTGACTCATCCCTCAAGAGAATCTGCATCAATTAATTACCATGTACATGTTTAAATATAAAAAAAAACCTCCAGTAGTGAAAATCATGCTTTAGCATATCTCAGAAACCACAGTGAAGATCATTTACTGGGAAGCCAATGGCTATACTGTGAGTGACAGGAGTCTAATTGCTACATACTGCCCTGCACTGTGACATTGTCTGTTGACATGCATTGGAAGTTCAGTGGGTCTCCCTGTAGTTTAATGATCCATTAGAAAAACAAAATCATTTCATTATGAAATTTTAATAACACATTGTAAAGCCATGTTATCAATTATAACTCTTCTTATAAATGATTCAGTAACATGTTCTTTTAACACTACATTACTGTTGCCTAAGAGTGTTCATAATATCCTTTATACACATTTATAACTACATTATAAAGTCAGTTGCCATTGGTAATAGATATAATTCCGGGCATCAACAAGACTGAGACTCGATAACCAAGGTGGTGAAGGATCCATATTAACATGGTAACACTGATAGTTTACTGATCAGTAATAACACATGAACTGTGAAGTAGTGTGTGATATAACACATTTATTACATGTTATAATGTGGCCGCTGTTTTTAAAAGTGAATTGTCATTTAGCATTAGACCAGCACTAATTATGATCTGTAACTTGCATGATTAATAACATGTTTATAGATTGTATTGTGTATGATCACTTATTACCGATAACTAAACTAAAGTCTTCCCAGATTCCGATCATACTGACCCAAGTTAACATAGTCTTGCCCAACCAGCTTGCTGTTGTCCCCCAGTAGAGGACTGTGCATGTATTTTGCATGGAGGACGCCTCCTCCACGTTGATTATCCCATCATCAGCAGAGCTTGCAGGTGAGTGTGAATCCCTGCTGGCACAGGTGGCACTGTCCCAGGTATCCAGCAGAGTGGAGGTGGAGGTCAGTCACTACACAGGGAGGGAGGGCTGTCACACCTGTCAGGAGACATGTTAATGAGACTTTCATTGTCCTTAGCAAGAAGGGAAGAGTCCTGACCTTCATTCTGTCCTTGGAGTTGACTTCACGAGGACCTTGGTTGTGCGTCGCTGTACTGCCTCTCCATCTGGGATCACTTAATCAATACTAGCTGGATTTGTTTCACCTTTGTAAAAGAGAAAGGTGAACCGACCCCCCTATTGATATTGTTATGCACTTACTGACTGTCCAGTGATCATAAAAAACAGTGGGTAACAATTTACATCAGGTGTCTCTGGTGATTACAATGCAATCGCACATGTTGGTACTTGCACTGTAACGACACAAGCGCTGATGTGCTTACTGTGTTATTACAGCATACTTAGGTGTAGGAGACACTTGGTGAATGTATTTCAAAAATTGATAAGTTTTATAAACTTTAAAATTATGCAGCTACTTTGCTTTATTGATTTGATGTTCCTTCCTGTTCAGTGAAGTGCTGATGCCTGTGGAAATATGGAACAAATGGGATCTGTTTATTTGGTTCCAGGGCTTTTTGAATGAATCTTGGCTAGCTAATCTAAGTTAACAAGCTTAATGTAAATTGTTACCCAAAATAAATGCTACAGTGATATATTTGTTTTAACATGTTGCACCCTGACACCAACCCACCCCATTCCCAAAGCAAAACACAAACATTTTATAAATGAGAGAGACTTAACAATTCGCAAATGCTTTAAACACATAATAATATATAGTGACCTCTGGGTGATGCTCTTTTAAATTTTGAGTCAAGCTGTATTGATTTTTTATTTTTTTTAGCTGCTCTCGGACCAAAGATAATTTGACCGCAGGTCCCCGGGATGCCCTGACTTCCAGAACTGAACTTGGCTGAGACTCACCTGAGGGCTTCTATAAATGCTGAGCCTATTCATTCACAAGAGCAAATGAGATTTAGAGGACTCTGCTGAGGCTGTTGGGTGCCAGGTGCTGTGAGTTTCCAATTAAAACAAAAGGTTTTCTTTGACAAATGGATCTGAGCTGCATTACAAACTGTGCTGTATTTTCAATCTGACGTTTTTCAATTCCGTTTTTGTATTTTATTCTCAAAGATGGATAATGAAATTAGAAGCAGAAGAGCTGCCAGGGTCACTGTCGTCATTAGCATCGAAGTGAATTGCTTGATCCGGCGTTCATGCAGACACAGCATATTAGAGTTATCAGGGGTTATGAAATCATGGCATTAGTGTTGCTGCTTCAAGTTTATCAATGCAGAAAAAAAACCTTGATGCGATTACAATTACTGCCAAGTCCTGTTGCTGCTCAGGATCATCGTGGACCTGCACAGCGTACCTGCACGTGGAATGAGGATTCAAATTCGTTGCAATCAGTTTCAATAATTGCTCATAAAGCAGCATGCTGCTGTGTATTTAGTGCTTGGAGGTGCTGGGGTTTATGGATTAGATCTCTCTCATCTTTTTATTTTTAATCCCAATATGGAAATGGAACAATTCTACACACCCAGCATTCCTGCTTCCAGGCTAAGCTTGCTGCTATTTCTCATGAAGTGGCAGTTTGCCAAGGCCAGCCCGGTCAGGAGGGAGCGTTCTGGCTCTAACTGATTTGGACAAAAGCCGAAAATATACATTTATTGTCTCAGGAAACTGACTGATCAAAATGATTGAACACCAGCAAAGGATTTCTCCACCACTTCCACCTGGCCAGTACATTATTTAACAAAAGACCAGGGGCTGTATTCTCTTGAAAGTGAGGGAACAATAAGTAAATGACCAGGGGATCAGATTAAGGGGCTTGTTTCTTAGTATTACAATTTGAATTGTTCACAACTGATTTCAAGAATTAACTTGAAGCTAGGTAACATCATTTTGGGTAATCCAAAGCTGAATATATATATATACATATATATATTCAAGTGTATGTGCTGTTGCTATGAATATACAAGTTAAGGACTACATATGTATAGATATATAAACCAACATGTAGCTAGATAGAGAGATAGAGAGAAAGATCAATAGCTGCTTACATGTACCTATTGTTCATCATCAATGACACATGAACTCAAGTCATATAGAAAGTGGGCTACATGGAACTGGTCTGAATGCTAAGTAGTTTCTCCGGGACACAGTGGACCAGGTGAACTGAGCAGTGCAGGGACTCTGCCTCCTTCACAGCAATGCTTGTAGTGTTAATGTAAAAAACAGCCTGCTAGAATTGGTGCAAGCAGGTCCGTGGGGAACATTACTCCAGTCTAGTTCTCCCTGCTGTAAACCTAGTCGACTCAAACAAACAATCTGATTGGTTAAAAGCATGTCATTGGCATACACAGTACACAGCATATACATCTCTTCCTGATTGCATTATCTATGGGCCTGCATGTAGATAATATACTGTAGGCTGGGGCCCTCCATCTTGATTTGGTTTAAAAGCTGCATTTGGATTTGTAATGACAGGATAGCAACAGCAACAAGATCACATTTCTATTGCGTCTGTCATGGCGAACCATTTCAAGTCGCTGTGCATTAGCATGATACAAGCCTTCCCAGCAACTTTCACTGGCATGGTAAAACAACTATTTTCTTATTTCATCCACAACTTCCAAAACACCCAATCATATATATATATATATATATATATATATATATATATATATATATATATATATATAGCTCATTATGATATGGTAGTTAGCGTTTCATTGATGAAGGGCTAGGGTTAGGGTTAGGGTTTCATTGATGAAGGGTTAGGGTTAGGGTTAGGGTTAGGGTTAGGGTTAGGGTTTCATTGATGAAGGGTTAGGGTTAGGGTTAGGGTTAGGGTTTCATTGATGAAGGGTTAGAGTTAGGGTTAGGGTTAGGGTTTCATTGATGAAGGGTTAGGGTTAGGGTTAGGGTTAGGGTTTCATTGATGAAGGGTTAGGGTTAGGGTTAGGGTTAGGGTTTCATTGATGAAGGGTTAGAGTTAGGGTTAGGGTTAGGGTTTCATTGATGAAGGGTTAGGGTTAGGGTTAGGGTTAGGGTTTCATTGATGAAGGGTTAGAGTTAGGGTTAGGGTTAGGGTTTCATTGATGAAGGGTTAGGGTTAGGGTTAGGGTTAGGGTTTCATTGATGAAGGGTTAGGGTTAGGGTTAGGGTTAGGGTTTCATTGATGAAGGGTTAGGGTTAGGGTTAGGGTTAGGGTTTCATTGATGAAGGGTTAGAGTTAGGGTTAGGGTTAGGGTTTCATTGATGAAGGGTTAGGGTTAGGGTTAGGGTTAGGGTTTCATTGATGAAGGGTTAGGGTTAGGGTTAGGGTTAGGGTTTCATTGATGAAGGGTTAGGGTTAGGGTTTCATTGATGAAGGGTTAGGGTTAGGGTTAGGGTTAGGGTTTCATTGATGAAGGGTTAGGGTTAGGGTTAGGGTTTCGTTGATGAAGGGTTAGGGTTAGGGTTAGGGTTAGGGTTTCATTGATGGATGTACTAGTTGAAAATGTTTGTCTGCCCACCTACTATAGCTAGTATAAAATGCAGCGAGCACACAGTCCACAAGGGAATCTATTTGTTTGTTCAGTCAAACCCACATACAGCGTTCTCTCAGGGTTTCAGGTACAATCGTACTGGTGATGCAATTTCCTTCTATCCAGATCTATGGTTTCGATAGGGCAGCAATGCAGCAAGGAGGAATAGTCAATATGAATGCAGTCCTCTGTGGTTGCCTAAATGTCTGTCCAGTTGTTTTGGACTATTTTTAAACTGATCAGATTTATATATAAATCTGAATTTGTGGGGAGGGCGGTGGGGGACGGGGATTCTTGCAGGTTGAAAAGAAACTGAGCTAACGCTCAATGCGCTTCAGCCTTTTCATTTTACCCTTTCTTCCCATTTGTGTCACAGAACTGCAGAGCTGCTGAAATGCTTGCCTCCGTATCTCCCAGATACACCCTCTCCCTCCCCCAGACACGCACACAATAAGGAAAAGGGAGGGGACGTCCTGCCTGTTGTTTGATTGTTGCACGGAATTCAATCCTGTATCATTCACCACACGTCTCCATTTGTGTTGCTGCTGTTAGATTAAAGATAAAGCTGAGATTTCATTAAGGAGTCTCCCTTTGGATAACACAATACATGCATGCAATACATATAGGATGGAGATCATAATGCATTCTCCCGTGGTTAAGACCATTAACAAGGGTTAATTGTCAATGGTCAAGTGTAGTAGTATCTTGTATATCACAGTTTTGTGCATGAGTGACCTGAGCCCAGACTGTGTAAACGACAAGTCGTCACTCTGGTTAACAGCGGGAAGACTGGGTGTCGGGAGCACTGAGAGCCGTCGTATGTTGTAAAAACACATTAGCACAACACGCGGCAGCAGGGGAAAGCAAATGGGATTACTTTAAGATACAGTGAGGGCATTCTGTGGCTTTACAATCCCCTCTTTCCCTTACAAAAAAAGCATTATCAAAAGTTAGGGAGATTTATAGGAGCACAGAACTGCCAGAGAGAGAGAGGGGATGGGGTGGGTTGCACTACCATGTAATAACATATGTATTCAACCATGCAAGAGCCAGAACCATTGGTAGTTAGCCAGTTATAACCATGTGATTACACAGCTATTCATGCCCTGTTAACAGCTCTTATTGCCCTGTTTTCTGAAGTGCCACCCTCTTTTAACTGCCTTCCTGTGCGACTTGAGTAACAGCAAACGACACGAGAACCAAAGGAAATGCTCAGTTGCAAAACAGTTTGTATTTCCAACATATTTGTCTGTGACTGCCTCTCAGAAATCACTGCGACATCCCTAAATGATGAAATAAATTGCATGCAAGCTGCTGCAGCGATCTGCTCCTGTCACACTCAGAGTGCTGATAAATATTTCCAAAGTCCCTCTGAACTAAGAATGAATTTCATAGCTATTTCTGAAATAGTTCTGTTGGGGTCATTTATCACAGCTCACTGGTACATGAATCATTCATCTAAGCTTTCAGTGCTTAAACTAGAATTTCCCCTTCTCAGCACGGCCCACTCTTACACCCTTCCCAGCCCATTCTTCTCAGCACAAATTGCTTCCTACTCACCCAATCAAAAGTTCAATTCACTGGCCTAAATGCATTTCCAAATCGCTTCTGGTTCACTTCTTTGGCAGTCTGCTGCAGCACATAAATAACAGAACATCTTTCTTCTTTCAGGTGTTTCTTACCAGTGGAGAAAACTTCACGCAGGATAATCTGCAGAAGTACAAGTCACCTGCATTAGTCAGCTTCGCATATTTAAAAGATACCTGCTGTACAGTCTTACCTCTGGATCTCACGTGATGAAATATTGTCATTGAAACCCAGAACTGCTGATAGGGAGAGCCTAGGAATCAAACTGGGATTACCGAACATCTGATGAACTTACAAATCATTGCTTATGTGAAGTGATTTCCGCTTTGTACTGTATGTGTTTCAAACATGTAGTGTCATAGTTTTCTGCTGCCATTGCTATTTTATTTAATGTTTTTTTATTGTTTCTATATCATTTCTGTTCATGCATGTCCCATAATGGCATAAGCTTAGGATATTAAGAGCAATATCTGTGCAAATTGCAGAAACTTCTCAGTCTGGTAGACGACGGATTCTTGGTTTCCCCCTCGCTAGACCGCTACCTAACCATAAGCATTTAAAACATAATTAACCTTCGAGCATCTCCACTGTGGTAAGACTCAAAGGAACTCCTGATCTGGATTCCGGAATCATTTGTCTTCATTCATTCCAATAGCGTTTCACTTTTTTGCTGGCAGTAGTGGCACAATGCATCAAACCATTTAAGACATCTACCCATTTTAATTTCTTAAATGCAGCTACTGGATGGGTTCCAGGATTCCTCCATCACAGAGAGAGGCTGCTTCATGAGCAAGCCAGTCTAAAACAGATGCTGTACATGCTGGCTGCTTTATTTACAATGCACAAGCAGTGTCAATAGGATTAGAGAGAGGGTTACACAACACACCTGTGTAGTTAAAAAACAAACATATGCATTCGGGTTTGGTGTTTGTATTCCATTAGACACAAAGGTGGGCAGGGAGTACCTGTGTTCGCAACGATCTGATCCATGTGTTGCTGTCATCGATCTGGTGATTATTAAAGCATTGATATGGGCTGAGTTTCCCTGTCCTTGAAACCCATTACCCTAAACTGACCCAAACCAGACATGCTTCGCTGGAGTCTGCTTAATGCAGGAGGCAGGCTTCGCTGGAGTCTGCTTAATGCAGGAGGCAGGCTTCGCTGGAGTCTGCT